>CABHPH010126305.1:33080-52672 GCA_902168325.1 Peromyscus nudipes | reverse complement strand
AAACCTGGACGGCATGGGAGAGCTGGCCCCGGAGGTAAGGGTTCCAGAGAGCTGGCCCTGCCTCTCACTGGCTGCAGCACTCAGGAGAGCAGGCCCTGCACCTCTAGGGACAAAGCCCATAGAGCTGACCCTGGTGGCCTGGGAGTGGGAGAGTCAGCCCCACTGACTTTGGGTGAGCTGCTCCCACCCTCACCAGGGCAGTGCTGAAGAATGGCCCCAATGGTGTGAGAATGGGAGAGAGAGCCAGTCCTGCTCCTTGTCAGCTACCACAGGCAGGAGAGCTGGCCCTGCCTCTCACCTGGGCAAAGCAGGAGAGCTGGTCCGGGGATGCAGGTGCAGGAGAGCAGGTGGCCTGACCAATTCAGCTACTCTCCAGGCCCAGATCCAGGGCTTTGAGTTGGCTTACCCCAACATCTACCCTATCTAAGAACTGCTGGAGTGCATGAAGGCGCTGGCCTTGCAGAACCAAAGCTGAAGGATCTCCATGGCACAAGGCAACAATAGGGTATCTGAGAGGAGTCTCCTTGAGGCTCCAGTATTGATGGTGTAGCAGAAGCCAAAAGCCTCGAACCAGACCAATGACTCACTGCAACGAACATTTGCAAGTAAAGCTACTTGGGCAAAAGGGTGGACTGGGTGACACAGCAAGATGTCTGTTTGTTTGTTTGTTTCATCTTTATTTTTTATTTTTAATCATTTTTATTTTTTGTTTCTTTGGGGGTAGGTTGCAAGGGTGGGGGTGAATATGGAAAGACAGGGGGATGAGTGGGATTGGGGTGCATGATACAAAATTCACAAAGAATCAATAAAAGGCTTTTTAAAAAAGTCAATGGTGGAAAGATTGTAAAAGCCAGAAGGTTATGGAATTTGCTGTGAGATTGTCTCCTAGTAATATCAGAAGCTATATCCATAAAGTCTCACCAATATGACTGCCCAAAAGTGAGCTGAACAAGGATGCCACCAACAGACATGCCCAAGAGGATGAGGAGAAGCCCACACGGCCTCAACCCTACACAAGAGACCACTGAGGAAAGCTGGGGGCAGGAGCAGTGGTCTTCCTCAGTGGAGAGTATACCAACTGGTTGTCTAGCCCTTAAAACATACATACAAGGAACATTATACAGACTGAACAGGGTATATTAAGAATGTATGGCCGGGTGGTGGTGGCGGCGGCGGCGGCGGCGGCGGCGCACGCCTTTAATCCCAGCACTCGGGAGGCAGAGCCAGGCGGATCTCTGTGAGTTCAAGGCCAGCCTGGGCTACCAAGTGAGTTCCAGGAAAGGCGCAAAGCTACACAAAGAACCCCTGCCTCAAAAAACCAAAAAAAAAAAAAAAAAACCAAAAAGAATGTATGTACATATACATACATACACACATGTAAGCAAGAACCATTAGTGGGGGCATGAATTTGAGGAGAGTGGAAAGGGGGGTGTGTGGGAGGGTTTGGAGGGAGGAATGGGAAGGGAAAAATATGATAATAATCTTAAAAAGTCAGTGGTCAACCTAGCTTCTTTGAAGACTTTCTCTTTGCTTTTGATTCTTATCATCTCCTCCTCATCTAAACTAGATTTGAAAAATTCTACTTACAATCAGCAATCTTAAGTTTGTGATCTGGTGTTTCACCTGTTTCAGAATATCTCAGCCTATTTCTCAAAGTCACTTGCTTACCCTTTTTGTCTCATTTCCTGCTAGGATTCAAACTAAGCTTTAATCATATCACTCTATGTTTTAGTTTTCTATTTTTCTCTGTGCTGTACTCTGGATAACTTCTTCTTACCATCTTCCAATTTATTAACCGTCTCTTTATTCAATTTTCAAGTAGCTCAAAATTTTCTCTTTAAACTAAATAAGTGAATTCTTTTCCTCATCCATTTAGTTTTTAATTTCATTAATATAAAGTTATTTTCATTTCTTTTCCAATTTGCTATGACACAACTCATAGTTCTGTATTTTTTTGCAAATATCTCTAGGCTTATCTTTCATTCCTTTCAACAGAGAAAGGAGAAATTTTTCAGACTGAGATGATTTCAGTATCTAATAATATAATTTTTAAATTTTTTACGTGTATGGGTAATTTGGCTGCATGTATGTCTATATGCCACATGCATGCAGGGCCCTCAGAGATCAGAAAGGATGTTGAATCCCAAGGGCCTTAAGTGACAGATGGCCGTGAGCCACCATGTGGTTGCTGGGAATTGAACCTGAGCACTTTGAAGAACAACAAATGCTCTAACCACTGAGCCATCTCTCCCCGCCCCAATAATATTTTTTTTAAGGTACTCATTGTTTGTGGTTTCTTTCTTGTTTTAACTCTGGCCTCTGTTTCCCTTGAGTGCCTGGGTATATTTATGGGCTGGTCACTGAATGATGTGAGGCCTATGCTCAAGAAATTCTTTTAAAAGAATTTCCACCTGATTTTGCCAGATAGCCAAAGGCATTGCCAGCTCTTAAACAAATTCAAGAGTGGCAATCCCTTGGTTGCCCAGTCAGTCAGCTTGACCCTGAGGAGCAGATCCATGTTGAGAGAACATCTGTTCCAGGTCTGCCCGGATGGTGTAAAGTCTGAAGGTCTCAGATTCTTGTAAAGAATCTGGGCTCTGTTTCTCTCTCCACAACACTAATCACATCTACAATGTCATGTGGACTCTTTAAAAAAATTGTAGATTTATTTTATTTACTGTGTATGAGTGTTTCGCCTGAATGTATGTAAGTGTATCATATATGAACAGTGCCTGCAGAGGTCAGAAAAGGGCATGGGAGCTAGAACTCCCTATAATTGGAGTTCTAGGTGGTTGTAAGATACCAAATGGGTACTAGAAACTAAACCCAAGTCCTCTTAACCACTGAAGCATCACTCTGGTACCAAGAATTTTTTTTCCCAAGCCGTTAAAATCAGGCTCTTTTTTTGGTTTTTCAAGACAGCGTTTTTCCGTGTAACAGTCTTGGCTGTCTTGGAACTTGCTTTGTAGACCAGTCTGGCCTTGAACTCACTGAGAGCTGCCTGCCTCTGCCTCTCAAGTGCTGGGATCAAAGGTGTGCCCACCACCGCCCAGCTAAAGAAAAGCTTTTTTTAAGGCTGACTAAACGCACACAGGGACGAGGAACCTCCAGGAAGCAGAGGGGGACTTGGGAAGCCTGAGCCTAGTCTCTCCTTGGGGCCTGGAGTTCTATAAAGTCCTTGAAGGGTCCCTCCCCAACTCTAGAAAGGCAGGATGGCTGACTTGCCCACCACTGTTGTATAAACACATCCTGAGCTGGCCTGGAACTTGTTGAGCCATCCCATCAGCAGGGGCTCACCAGTGGGAGAAAACATCCCTGAAAGACCTTTGCTTTAAGTTGCCAGGCTTTTGTCTCAGATCAGAAGGGTGAGGAAGAAGCCATCCATGTTCATGGCTCCTTTCCCTGTGTTTCTGCCAATCAGGAAATCCCTCTAACACCTAGTCCCTCGTTACCCCCTCTCAGAGTTCACCCTAACTAATGTTAGAGGTTTTGAGGTACCAATTGCTTTAGCTTCTTCAAGCTGTCAGAGGTAGCTCCAAGATATTTAAAAATTCAAATATTTCTAATTGTTTCTGTGAAAGGGACTATCTGAATAAAAAGTTCACCATCATTGCTAGCAGATAGTCCATAGGATATGTACTTTAGAAATGTTTTCTCAGGTTACAGTGTAGACAGAGAACGATATTAAAAGAGTGGCAGTGACAATCTTCACAAGACACAGTGGGCTTCCTTATGGCACTTATGTCCATTATATTCCTTATGCCCAATGTCCCATTAAGGCACAATCACAGGGTAGAAAGAAGCAGGCACTGTCACATTGCTTTTTCTCACCAATGCACAAAGGAAATAGTCCCATCTGGAGTCTTACAGAAAAGTAACAAGTAGGGAAAGTAATAAGAGGGAAAGTAGCATATTTCAGGGTTCAATCAAGAAGGTGCTTAGCAGAAATGGGGTCCAGAATCCACCATGGCTCCAGTCTAAGCTGTTCCTACCACAGTATGACAAGATCTTAAAAAAAGATAGTTGCACAGGATGAGCTCCAACGTGTGTAAGAGAGCTGTAGAAAATTCTGTAATTCAGTTATAGACAGACATGGAAGGATTTTAAGTTTTAGAGCTATCAAATGATGGGGTCTTCTTGGTATAATTTCACTTGATATAATTTCCATAGAGGTGAGAAACCCCAATAATTGTGATATCAGAGGTATAAATTGAAATCCCAGTCCCACTACTTTAAGCTATGCAGCTTTGAATAGGTTATGTTGTCCCTAAATTTTTACCTTTATAACTCAGAACTGGATAATTTACATTGACATGTCGTAAACCTGACACAAGTATGCTAACAAAAATTGTTAGATGGTATTAACGTTGTTGTCTTCATCAGCTCTTACTGTGAGCTGTTTTGTTGTTGTTTAGTGCTTGCTACACAGTCTACCCTGGCCTCATACTCATGATCCTCCTGTCTCAGCTTCCTGAGTGCTGGAATTACAGGATTGTGCCTAATTTCTTACATTTGGTTTTGAGTGAATCTAATCCTTTAACCTGGGCATAAGTGACTGCCAAGACTATAGAAGATTAATTGCAACACTGTAAAAATAAGTCACATTTCTTGGTGTATAAAATGTAACCTACAACACCATGTATTATCTCTTTTGCAACCAAGATACTAAACAGAAACAACTTACTGGACTGATGTCTTGGCTCACAGTTTCACTAGCTTCAGCTCAGAGCTGCTGCACTCCATGTGTTTGAGCAGAGCACCATGGCTGCAGGACTATGTGCCAGAGGACAGCTGTTCACACTGTGGTAGATCAGAAAACAGAGAACACCCAGAACTAGAGCCTGGCCTGCCCCTACTGACCTACTTCTGCAATTAAGCCCTAACTCCTAAAGGTTCCACAGCTTCCCTAGAGAATAAGGTGCCAGCTAGGGAATACACATTCAAAACATGAGCCTGTGGGGCACTTTTCAGATTCAAACCATAACCTTCTACCCTATGTCCCCCAAAGCTCATGGCCATCTCATAATACAAAAGTACATTTAGTCCAACATCAAGAGTCTCCACAGTCTTAAGAGTTCCAACAGTGTTACAAAGTCTAAAGTCCCCCACTCCGCCCTTTGTTTTGAGACTTGAGATAAAATCTTAGCTGTTATAGTCTCCCAATACACAGTCACACAAAGCAAACATTTCCATTCCTAAAGGGTAGAACAGGAGAATAGCAAGGAAGATTTATGCAAGATGCAACCCAGCAGGGAAAGAGCAAACCCTGTAGCTCCCTGTTAGTCGTCTGGAGCACATGGTATCACAACATAAGCACAAACGGTCCTCAGCAACCCCAGCCCTATAGCCTGGCAGCCTGCAGCACACATGACCTAAGCGAGTTCCACTCACTGCCTGAAGTTGTCCTTAGCAAGCATACCATATTTTTGACATCTTCAGTATTCTGAGTTCCCAATTATAAGACAAACTTTACATTCACATCTTGACCTCTCAGGGGCTCCCCACAAATAAAAATGATCCCATTTCTTTTGAAGATTCCCAGCTTTCTCTCAAAAATCTTGGTGGAGGCACCCATGATTTTACTAACTCTTGCATTGTGCATGACTGAGAAACAAACATTACATGGATGACACCAAGTTCTATTGCTAGTTTGAGAAGACGTTGGGCCCTCTTGGACTTGGCTACACAGGCCTGAGTGCCTTAGTGTCTTAGTTAGGCTTACTATTACTGTGATGAAACACCACAACCAAAAACATTCTTGAGGAAGAAAGGGTTTATTTGATTTACACTTCTGCATCACAGTCCATCATTGAAGGAAATCAGAACAAGAACTCAAACAGGGCAGGAACCTGGAGACAGGAGCTGACACAGAGGCCATTTAAGGGTGAGGCTTATTGGCTTGTTCTAATTGGCTTATGCAACCTGCTTTCTTACAGAACTCAGGTCCACCAGTCCAGGGTGGCACCACTCACAATGGGCTGGGCCACATCAATTACTAATTAAGAAAATGCCCTACAGGCTTGCCTACTGCCCAATCTTATGGAGACATTTTCTCAACTAAGGTTCTCTCCTCTCTAAAGACTCTAGCTTGTGTCAAGTTGACATAAAACTAGCCAGAACACTTGGAAATTGAATCTAAAATAATATCCGCTCATATGGCTCTTTTCCAGCATGGCACACTAGCAGCATTTTCTTTTCAAATCAAAGTCTTGCAAATTAATTTTAATTTTTATAAACTATGGGGCTTTTAATAGGTCAGACTGTACTCTCAAGATACCTTTCCTATTGTCCTAGTGCAAAGCATTTAGCTTTTTAATGGTTCTACGCTCATTAACAATTATAGTCATTTTGTCTACACTTGGATTCTTTTTCTGACTAAACTGTCACTTTTCAAATTCTTCTACTCTGCTTTTTGCTAGTGATTCTCACTGTAAATCTGGCTAAAAGCAGATAGCAATAACTAATCTAAAGTCTTAATGCTGTGCTGTCTTGAAAATACCTTGATCAAATTAGTTCATTACCTTTGGACTCACATCATTTCAATTTTCAGGACGTCACGTGTAGAATACAAAGGCTTTGCTAGAATGCCTTTATTCCGGTTCCCAATAGAGCCTTCCTCTCATTTGAACCTCATGAGTCTCGCCTTCACTGTCCGCATTTTATAGGCATTCTAGCCTTCCAAATTCCTACCAGAGTGGCTCAGCAAGTTCTGCCTGTACCATTCTAGCACTTCTCTAGCTTGTAGCTACAAACTCTTTCACACTGCTCCTACAACCCAGTTCCAAGAGGCTAAAAACCATATGAACAGTTTAATCACAGTACCGATCCCATTTCTCTGGTGCCAATTTTCTGTATTAGTTACTTTTGTGTCTCTATCCAAAATTCCTGATAAGAATTACTTAAAGGAGGAACAAATTACTTTAGCTCATGGTTTCCTAGGGTCCAGTCCATACTTGTTTGGTCTTACACCACTGAGAAGAACACATTATAGTAGCTAGAGTGTGTGGTGGAGAACAGTTATTTACATCAGGCAGATCAGAAAGGAGAGAGTAGCCATAACTAGGGCTCAATTCTACCCTTTAATGGTCCACCCCTAGAGACTTATTTCCATCAGCCAAGTCAAGCTCTATCTCCTAAACGTTCTGTAGCCTTCCAAAATAGTGCCAACAAATGGGGAGCAAGCATTTAAAACATGAGCCTGTGAGCAATACTTCAGATTCAAACCATATTATATACCATATAGGGCTAATGGGAAAAGCAAGTGATAATGATGTGTATAAAAGTGGCTAGACCATTTAAACACTCAATAACTGCTGTCTGCCATATTTGTTGTTTATGTTTTCTCCTTCCCACCTCCTACTTCTCTTTCTTTTAACAAGGTTTCCTATATCTCAGGCTAGCCTTGAACACAGCAGAGGATGACCCTGAACTCCTGATCCTCCTACCTCTACCTTCAAAGTGCTTGGATTACAGACACATGCCACCATGCCCAGTTTCATGTGATGCTAGGGGTTAAACCCAGGGCTTCACACAGTCTAAGCAAGTACTCTACCAGACATGTGTGATACATCTGAGATATAGGTGTTGGGGGTCTTTTTTTTTTTTTGTATGCCTAATTCATGACATGCAAAACAAGGAGGGACAGAATAAGATTCTCTGTAAATAGAGTTTGGATTTATACCAATGGGGAGCTAAAGGAGAATGGAGGCAACAGTTTGACATGACCTGTGTGTGAAGAAATTTACACTGGTTTCTGTACTGGAGAAAGAGCCATGAAAATTGACTGGAGGCAGGGGAAACAGCAGATTACTACAAGAAAGCATTCTATTTGCAGAAGCAATAAATGGTCCTGGAGGCACTTAGAAGGCAAAACTGAAAAATTTAGAGACATGTGGGGATCTGGGGTAGTAGGAGTATATAGGGTACAGCAGGGGGCAGAAAAGTGTGCCTTTGTTTTCTTTTAACAGGGATTCTCAAAGTATATTTTCTAGACTAGTAGCATAAATATCACCTGCTGTGGGATGGTCTGTATGTCAAATGCTCTGATTGGTCAATAAATAAAACACTGACTGGCCAGTGGCCAGGAAGGAAGTATAGACGGGACTAACAGAGAGGAGAATTGAGAGAACAGGAAGCTGAGTGAGGGAGACATTGCCAGCCGCCGCCATGACAAGCAGCATGTGAAGATGCCAGTAAGCCACAAGCCAAGTGGCAAGGTATAGATTTATAGAAATGGATTAATTTAAGATGTAAGAACTAGATAGCTAGAAGCCTGAGCCATTAGGCCAAACAGTTTAAACAATATAAGTCTCTGTGTTTACTTGGTTGGGTCTGAGCGGCTGTGGGACTGGTGAGTGACAGAGATTTGTCCTGACTGTGGGCCAGGCAGGAAAACTCTAGCTACAATCACCTGGGAACCCATGTAAATCATAACCTCAATTCCTCCTCATACTGACCCAAAAGCTCTGGCCCAGCAATCTGTATTTTAACAAGCCATTCAGGTGATTCTAAGGCACTCTGCAGTGGGAGAACATGCTGAGGTAAGCATGAAAAGATGTAAGCTCAGGGGTGGATAGTGAGCTTGAGGCATCAACTATTAGATATGTTGCTTAAGAAAAAGATTTGGGCTAGAAACAGATGTGTGCAAGTCACCTGTGCAGAGAGAACAGATGAGTGAATAAAATGGCTCTTCCTCAGAGACTGTTTAAATTAAAGGGATGAGAGTCCAAGCACATCAATATTTAAGCAAAGCAAAAGAAAAGTTTCCAAAGGAAACTGAGGTGTGGTCAGCAAGGTAGAGAAAAACATAAGGCTGATGTGGGATCCCAGAAGTCAAACCCTAAGAGCATTTCAAGAGAAAAGCATGGTCAGCAATGTGGCTATAGTAATGGGGCCACAGGTAACCCTGGTGAGACCAATTTTCATGAATAAAACAAAGAAAATCCAGGATGTGTGCCTGAGAAAATGAGTGTGATGTGGACTGTGGGGACGAGGGTGTGGAATGGACTCAGGAAGTCTAGTAGTTAGGGAATAGAAAAATACAGGGTGGCGGCTATATAGGGATAGAGAAATTGTCACATGGTTTTATTTTTTTAAGATAAGAGAGACTTAGAATGGAGCTGTTGATGGAAAGAAACAAGCAAAGAAGGTGTGGTAGAAATAAGCACACTTAGGAAAGGAGGGGTCCCTGGAAAGGAAGGCATAAGATCAGAGCCCTGGAAGAAAGATTAACCTCAGGCAGAAAGACTAAGATACCAGCTGCACTACACTAAAACACTACAAGAGGGGATGAGATCACCCATGAGCCTTGTTTCCTCTGAACTATGGGGACCAACCACATCTGTAAAAAGTGGGAGAGAGACCCAGTATATGCAAAGCTCATCTTTCCACACTCTAGAAAAGATATGAATGAGAATGTGTTCCAAAACACAGACTGTATATGTATATGACAAGGGTGGTGCTGAATACACTTAACCCAGTAACTAGTAACTCCTCATTGAACTGATACCACATACTTGGCACTGTATTATGTGATTCACATATAGCACTAGACTTAATATTCCCTAGCAGTCCAAGTGAAGTAGGCAGGAATTCTATGACAATTTTAAGGTTTGGAAAAACAAAGCTCAAAAATACCAAATAACGGGCTTGCTTTCCAATGGATACCAATTAGGAAAGGACAGGGGCAGGTAAGGATGCAGCTTGAATCTGATTAATGCCAATACCTTACCCTCTTCCTATGATGCCATACTAACTCCAAAAATGTAATGGCACTGATGGAAATAATAATGGAAAAGGAAACCATGCTATCTGAGAGATCTGCCTGAATGATAGACACTGGAAGAGTCAACTTCATTCTGGATACTTCTTGAGTTTGAGGTCATAATGAAACAAACACATGCTGATGTTCTTTGTCCAAGATGGAGACATGATCTACATCCTGTAATAGAGATTGGGAATGTCAACTGGAATATAAATTAGGTAACATTAGTCTACCGAATAGAAATATATGGGCTGAGACTGGTAAAAGAAAGCCTTAATAAATTAAAATAAATAAGTGGATGAAAAAGACATTAACACCCAATCAGTAAGGGATTAAAAATTCTCAGACTAGCTGGGCAGTGGTGGCACATGCCTTTAAACCCAGCACTTGGGAGGCAGAGCCAGGCAGATCTCTGTGAGTTCGAAGCCAGCCTGGTCTACAGAGCGAGATCCAGGACAGTCTCCAAAGCTACAGAGAACTCTGTCTTGAAAATCAAAACAAGCAAAACCTCCCAGACTACTCTATTTCCCTGAACTATATTAATTTGAAAACTGGTAAGAGGTTAGAAAAGGGAGGAACTAACATGGTAGGCTGCAGCTACTTTCTTCTTTAGGCTGACCATGTACACACCCTCAGGTTCTCAAGTTGGAGCAGACTCCTAGTGTCTCTTTGGGGCCCCAACCTCAATCCTTCCCAGGGTCATCTTAGATGGGGCTTTGCAGTGATTCCAATTCCCAGGAGCTGGCTGCATTAACTTCAACATCCTCCTGCTTTTCTCTGAGCACTCTCTGCTCCAAATCTTTCCTTTGCCCAGGAGAAATGACTTAAATTTCTCTCCACTAAAGCTTTAATTGGCTTTTAGCCTCATGGCTCCCCAAAGACCCAAAATGCAGACATATACACTCATGTGCTTTCACCTCTAGCTATCTTTAATTCACCCATTCTGCATCTTTCTCAACAGATGAATGATTCCTCCAAGTTTAAGGTGGTTTTCACCTGAGTTTTTCTTAAAGGGACCAGCCAGCACATCTTACTGTGATGTCAACATTTCAGTACCACAAATGTGTTCACTAAAACCAGACTATCGTTTCTTTACCTGCCCTCTAAAGACTAGTCAGTACACTAACGGGACAAGTAATGAAAAAGGTTAGACACTATCTTAGAGGGCTATACAGGGATTGGCCACTGAGCATGGGAAGCTAGACCAGATGAGTTATACCACGTTTGGAGTTCGCAAGCCCACAGATACCAAATGACCTTATCTGTTACAAGCCTTTTAAAGTATATTTAATATTCACCCTATAGAACATCTCTAACAGTCATAATGAGGACCAGATTGCTGCTGGTTGAAAGGAAAGAAATTAAATGCTGCTTTCCCAAAGGCCAGCCCCTTTTTCAATTCATTTGCCCCCCCCCCCCCAGCTGAGGACTGAACCCAGGGCCTTGCGCTTGCTAGGCAAGCACTCTACCACTGAGCTAAATCCCCAAACCCTTCAATTCATTAGCTATGACCTAGAAATAGCAGGACCACAAAATGACCATTAAAACGGAACAGGAGCCAGCTAGTTTAAACAGGAATAAGTTAGTTTTTACAGATTATACCATTTCTAAGAACCATCAAGCTCCCAGGAAACAGGACAATGCACATTCAAAACCAGCTAATGTTTGCTGTGGGATGGTCTGTATGTCAAACATGTTAATAAAACACTGATTGGCCAGTGGTCAGGCAGGAAGAAGTATAGGCGGGACAAGGAGGAGAGAATTCTGGGAAGTGGAAGGCTGAGGAGACACTGCCAGCCGCCACCATGACAAACAGCATGTGAAGATACCGGTAAGCCACAAGCCATGTGGCAAGGTATAGATTTATAGAAATGGATTAATTTAAGATATAAGAGCAGTTAGCAAGAAGCCTGCCACGGCCATACAGTTTGTAAGCAATATAAGTCTCTGTGTTTACTTGGTTGGGTCTGAGCGGCTGTGGGACTGGCGGGTGAGAGAGATTTGTCCTGACTGTGGGCCAGGCAGGAAAACTCTAGCTACAAATGTTTGAAGCTGACATTGTGTATTTGATGAACAACTGCTTTTCCTTAATAAGATAATGGGCTCTAGCACTGAATGCAAATCAAGGCAATGTGAGCAACCATTCCACCTAGCTTACAGACATGTGGATAAGTTACTGATTTTGCTACCAATTGGCAAATCTCAAGATTTATAAAATGGATGCTGTATAACTGCTGAGCAAGACTGGAGACTCAAGCATTAAACAGGAGAGTCACTGATTTGGTCCTTCAGTTTACTGAACAGAAAGGTGGCATCTTTCCCAAAACAATATGCAAAAGAAGACTGTTCTAGGGGCTGCAACTGAATTAAGGATGTACAAAAACACATGAAGGAAATAAAAAGCCAAAGCCAACCATAAAAAAATACTAGTAAAAAGGTAGCTAGGTAGCTATAAAGAAGAGTTACAAAAGGAATGACGATACATTTGTTGGAAGAAATAAGTAAAGGCTTAAACAAAAAACATCTCAAGTCCTTATATAATTCCAACCCCCTCAAGCATAGGCAACAGAATACAGCAAAGATAATGGGTTGTCACTTCCATACTGAGTTACATGACTGTATCTTCCATTTGCTAGCTAACTCTCTCACTAAGTCTGATGAAGCTTGCTACAAAACAGAAGAGCCTGTGTAAAAAGCAGCCAAAGGCAGCCTCCAGCTTACAACCAGCAAGAAGCTTAGGTTCCCAGCTCCAAATGTGCTAGGAAACGACTCTAATCAATTTCACTGAAGCTTAAAACAGATCTTCCTTCACAGTTCAGCCTTCAGATGACCCAACAGGTTGACTTCAGCACTGTGAAGATGCCTCCTGTTTTCCCAACCCCAGAAGTGCATTTGTTTTCATTCATTTGTTATCACAATGCAATAAATCACCACAGATTTGGAGGTTTAACACGATGCAACTGTTATTTCGGTTCTAGGAGTCAGGAGTCAGGAATTGACTCATCTAGGTCCTTTGCTTCTGGGATCGTCACAGTAGAAAGACCCACAGACACAGGGCAAAAATGAGCAGGGTATGTTTGGAGACCATGGGACCTGAGCAGCAGGCTCAGGAGCACAGTCATGCAAAGCACTGAACAGGAGGCCCTGGTAGGGAAGGGCCACCAGAGACCAAGAAAGCTCATTGATGATGCTGTGTAGTCTGAAAAGCTCTGCAGTAGAGTCATGTGACACTCCTTAGCTCAAGAGACAGCAAGCTTGAAAAACATGGTTTGGAAAATCCCACAATAGAAGGCAAAGCTTCATCCTATTAAGGAGTTTTCCCTCTCATTACCTCACTTGATTTATGCAAGAATCCATGAAGTTGTCAAGGTGTTTATTACAAAGGATTTTTATGATTAGGGAAAATGGCAATCACGCTTCTTCAGTTCCTATCCTGCAGTATTGACACATTTTTGTTAGAAACCATTTAACTGCTAGAGAAGTAAACAACTTGTCAGACAGCCTTGGATGCTGATCCTTCTGCACCAGGCTGGGCTGAGGCAGCACTCCTACCAGAAACTAAAGAGGCAATAAGACAAGGTGAGCTGCAGAGTGCAGGGTCGAATAGCTAAAGGGCCCAAGGGAAGTCAGAGTAAGATCTAGGGGGTTGACAGGTTGGAACCACCAGCTGGAGTATAGGACAGACTTCACTATGCAGCTGTGCTTTCTTTCAGGGGACTTGAGAGTGGGTACTTGGGGGTGGAAGAAGAGTGGTGATGTATTCACACATTAGCATTTGGAATATCATCATTTTAGCATTATCTGAAAGCCATAAACAGTGTTTAACTACACAGTGCTAAATACAATCTGCCCTTACTAATGGACCTTCCACAGCCAAAAACACACAGCCTAGTTTATCTCTACCAGAACAAGCTAGAATCCTCACTAACTTTTTGAAAATCTCCACAAGTCATAAACATCATTAATCCAGTCCATTAGTCAGGCAAATTCCCCTTGGCATGTTTCTGCATGACTTAAAGACCATCTCCAAAAGTTCTCAAAGGAGAATGGGAATTATTTGGAGTGATCCAAAAGGGACTAGATGCCAACAAGATGAACCTATAGGCACGTATAGTGTGGCACAGTGGCAATGAATGAAGGATCTCTAAGCCTTCAGAATGAAAAACTTATTATGAAAAAAAAACTTACTATGGTTTTTTTCAATTAAAAAAAAGCTTCAAGGAAGAGGGTTAAAGACCATGTTACAAAAAAAGTTTCATTGCTCATAAGCATGGCACAGGCTGGCTAGAGAGAGGAAAAAGGAGGAGTTACTTAACTAGATCTTCCCTAAGGCTAGAATCTGACTTCACAGACAGGCAGCCTCTGGAGCACAGGAAGAGGCAAGAATGCTGTTCACAGTTGATTCATGGGTTTCTGAATACGTATGTTCAATAAACCCTGAATGAACTTTTCATTTCCTTGTTACAAAATAAGGGTTGAATACAAAAGAACAACCTTCCCTGAGTAACGGCTGGTTTTAAAGAACTAGGAGAATGAGTCTTTTTAAATGAAAATAATCTTCAACCACCTGACATCTACCAAAGGTGAGGTACTCCCTCATTTCTTCACACTATTCATCACCCCTTCTACAAATGTTTCTCCTCGGTCTTGTACACAGCTCTCAAAATCTGTCACTGTCTCACCTTGCCCCTAAGCTTTCTGTATCCACCAGCTTGCTGTGCTTTAACAGAGCAGTGATTCTTCCAGGCAAGTCCAAAAGCAGTCCATCTACTTGACCAGCTTGCTGATTTCCTGTAGTTTAACAGTACACAAATGTATAATGTCTTCATCCCTCCTGTGGGACCACACTTGTGTTTTTAATCACTTTCTGGGCATCACACCAGAGTTCTCTATGAGACACAATTCAACAGTGAGAAGCTGAATTCCCAGCCCTTCTTACCCTTAGCCTTAATGTTCTTTTTCACTGAAGACTATTAGCACCCATCAGTTGCTAAGCCTGAACTTCCCCTGCCTAGTTCACGTCTGACTTGCCACTGTTGGTCCTACTTCTGAAGGCCTCAACATCTACTCTGCACTCAAGTTAGCAGCCACTTCTTGTTGCACGGCTGACCTGAATGACCAGTGTCCTCACTCCTCCCCTCTTTCTAATGACTGAATCCCTCTCCACAGCTATGTTAGGTGACCCTTCCCTACTAAGCTCTCTTGGCAGCCACGGATAACTTTGCAAACCTCAGTACTGTCTCTTTTCTGGCTTCCTCTTCAGTCTTTCTAGTATGCATCCTGTACTGGTCCCACTGAAGTTACTACTCATCTACTTCCATGACCCTGCTCATATTCAGAATATTCTTCACCTTCTCCCATCCAGCAAATCCTATTTATCCTTCAAAGCCCAGGAAATACACTATCTTCTGCTGTCTCTTACCCACTTTTACCTTGTCTCTCCTCCGTGAATAGTTTCCCCTTCCTATGAAAATCATTTCCTTTCTCTACATGACTCCTGTGGTTACCAGCAGCCTCTGCCTTTTAATAACTGTTTTTGCCTCTGACTCTACAAGACACTGTAGCTTCAGAACTTGCAAGCCATGGAGAAAGCATCAAATGGATCACTGGTCTGTTAATGTGTTGGTCCTCTTTGAGTCAGAAGTCCACTTAAGGCCTAAGGAGGCAGTGAGACCATTATCTAACTGAATCTACCCCTTCAGTAGAAGCGGGCCCCCTGCTACTGTCTGTGTTCGCAACAGCTGAGTGCCTGTCAAGGACACACATCTAGATTTTCCTTTATATTCACCCTGGTTCCCCAACAAAAAAAACAAAGCTTGTTGTGTGTAAATACTATATGGGCTACAAACAAGTATAATGTCCACTTAGAAATGAACACTCTAGAACCAGAGAAGAAAAGCAACTGCCAAGTTTACATGCAGGTAAGTAGCAGAGTGGAACCGGTGCCTCCTTCACACCACCCTGTACAACAGTTAGAAGACTCATTCACTGCAATGCCCATCAGAGGCACAATAGCTGTAGGACAACCAGAAGCCTGTCAGCACCTTTGACTCTACTTGGTTACTCTTAGTTGAGAGCACAGAAAATCCAACTCAAACTGGCTTACCTAACAAACATGATTCATTTGTTCACGTAACTGGAAGTCCATATGAAGGGAAGACTTTAGGGTCAGTTGATCCAAGGCTCATTAACGGCTGTGAGGGCCCAGACACTTGTTTCTTCACTCTTCTATCCACAATACTTAGTAAATCATAGAACAGCTGCCAACGGTAATTAGGGATAAATGTTTCCTTGTTCATATCCAAAAGGAAACAACTTATGCCCCAGAATTCCAAGTAAGGTTCACCCTTATTAGACTGCTTGGGCCACTGATTTTTGGACAGAGGCAAAAGTATAAAGCTACCATGTCCAATAAAGAAGTCACTATTCACATGTAGCTATTTAAAATAAAACTAAACACACTTGAATCTCCAGTTTCTCAGCCACACCAGTCCTGTTTCAAGAGTCAACAGCCTCGGTGGTGATTCAGGCTGGAGATTCCCACCGCCGCTTTAAGTTCTACTGGCATAAAGCAGCCAAGTGCCAAGAAACTCACACAGAACAACAAAGCCCTCCTCACTCTGCAGCCAGGGTCAGCTTCACTCAAACTGACAGGTGCCTGCCAAGGGTGTGGATGCCCAGATAGAAGTGCGAGGAGAGAAAGAAAGGGAAACATGTTAGGCAATGAGCACTAGCATCCTTTTAGAAAGAAGTTCAACCAATGGGCCCTGACTTGATCTTTTTAAAATATAGCCTAGTAGAGAAGTCTTCCATGTTATGGGCATAAATAATTCTTTTATAAATTTGTTAACTTCTTCTGGGACCCTGAGGACAGAAGTCATTTCTCTAAGCCTCAATAATCTTGTCTGTGAAATAAAAGAACGCGCCAGATTAGCTGTATGTAGCCTTTCAACACAGGTTTCAGTTAGTAAACTTTCAAAATTAACTTTTGTCTAGAATCTCACATTTGACCTTTATTCATTTATTTATTTGTTTGTTTGTTTGTTTGTTTGTTTGTTTTTTCATGGTGGTGGGGGAAATGTCTCTTTTTTTTTATGCAGAATGCCGTTTATTGAGGGAGGGAGGAGGTCTTAAATACAGGCTTACAGCACAATGGGAGAAACCCTGAGGGCAGAAGTTCACTACCTATGTTTTACAATCTTGCATCTAAGCTGTTAACTCCCATTATGCAGGATACACAGACAAGGAACTTCCCTTAAGCTTTCAGGAGAGTGGAACCCTGCAGGGAATTAGCATAGGGAGGATATCAAGGTCAAGGTCAGCAAGCAAGGCAACAGTTACCCAAAACAGGGGCCAGGACCCTACAGGTCCCCCTTTTACTAAAAAATGAGCTTCTGACTTAGGTTGCGTGGGACGTCAGCAGGCCACTTTACCCGCATTTGACCATTTTTATAACAACTCCATCTATAATTAATTTCCTATTTTTTTTTAATCAAAGCATGTCACTGTTCACTAGAGCTTCTGATGGGTGAGAAAGTCAGGCATTTTGGAGGGCCCTAGTCAGTTGTATCAAATGTGATACAAGTTTGTCTTGCCGTTTAACCAAATGCAAATTTGCATTTTCACCCAGTGTTAGGAAATAACTGTTAGTCAGGTGAACTGCCTGACTAAGAACCACTAGGGATAAAACACTGCATGCCAGGAAGAGTATATGATGTTGTGGATCTGTCCAGCACCATGTTTCTGTAAATTTTTGTTAATAATATTACTACATTTTATTTATTTACTTTGTGTGTGCATGCACACACACTACACACACACACACACACACACACACACACACACACACACCACCAGGCCACAGTCTGTATGTATGTAGAGGTCAGAAGATAGCTTGCAGAAGTTGATTCTCTCATTCTATCAGGTGGGTCCCAGAGATCTGTCATTTTGGTAGCAAGTGCCTTCACCAAAGAGCTATCTCCCTGGTCTTTCTATGATTTCTGAGGCAATATAATGTATGTGTCAACAGATACGACTATTTGGTCCATCTGCTGTCACTCCCATGGACTGGCATGACATTAAATAGACAGAGAGGAAAAAGAGTTGGGGAGCAGGACTGAAGTTTAGTGGGCATGAGAAGGAGAGAAGGAAAACAGGGTATTACCACTCAGAGAAGTTGCTCTTCCTGTCTCATTGCCAATGGGCTGAAGGAAAGTACATTATAAAATAATCTAGGGAGCCAACAATGAAGTTAAAAGTACACAGCAAGCAAGAGGCCAAGGAGCATCACACTGAGGAGAGCATCAGAAGAGCCCAAAGGAGGGAGGTTCCAGTGAAGCTGCAGGTTTCAGTTCCTTCAGCGGAAACCAGAAGCCTGCTGGTACTTCTGCTTCTGCTTGGTTACACTTGGTTGAAAAAGTCAGGAACAGACAGCCAGCGACTGCCTGCCTGCAGACAACCGTGTGAACAATGTTTGTGACCAACTGTTTCCTTCTAAGTTTCTATTACAAGAGTCACTCACTAAAAGTGATAACAAAACTGCTGACAAGCATGCTTTCTCCCAGGTACTGTGAGGGGGTTGTGGATAAACTAATTCTATCCAATCAATTACTTGTAATGTCAGAAAAGTGTGCGGCTACTCAAGCCCTCAGGTTTTCTCTGTCAAACAGAAATAAACGAGTAGGTGAGAACAACTGCTGGATTTAAAAAGAAAAGGGGGGGGGAGTGGGAAAGACCCTGAAAAGTAGCCAGCAAGCTCTAATGATATTTCAATAAATAACAGACCTGAGCATAGCAGAACATTGCTACCATCATATCACTGCATAAATTCTGTATGAATACAAATGGCAAGGGAAAGTGGCACAAGGTATAATGTTTTTAGAGACTGAGCAGTCCTCATGGAAGAACCCCAAGTCATTCAATGTTTATGGCTCATCACAGTCCAGCTGATTACATCCCTACTATTACAGAAAAATATTTACTCAAAGATCTCTGACCAGCTCCCTCATTTCAGGAACAAGTTGGGGACTCTGACCTTGTTCACCTCCCTCCCAGTCCACTGCTCTGTCCTAGGCTACCACCAACTGAACACCTGCTCTGTGATAATTTAGAAATAGAATAAGCAAGATCCTTGAGCATAATTTCCAGAAGGAGGAGGGCATAGAGTAAGAGTAGGGGTCAAATTTTATAGATTATAACAGGAGAAATGCTATTTATTACACAGTAACAATTTTGGTTATTCATATAAGCAAGTACTTATTAGGACAGATTAGAAGGTCTAGGAATGTTGCCTAGAACAGGAAAGTTTTTGCATAATGATTGACAAAACTGTATCACAGAATGTGGCTTCTGCTGCAAGCCACAGGAAAACATTATGGAATTCAGCTACTATCACAAAAGCTACTACTTGGAAAAGTCAAGGACTTATCCAAAGATCAAGCCATGGCTTAAGAAGTCTTGGTGATATTTTAGCTTTTGTATATATATTAGTCGATTCCTACAATGATTTTCTTGTAATGCTATGTGTGGTTCCAAGAACTTCTAACAGTGTATTTATCTAAAATACCTATCAAGCATCCAAGGCCAAAGATCTCCTGAACTAAGGTAACACCCTTATAAAAACAACACCTGTCTCCTAGGTCAGGCATATAGCTTTATTTTTTGTGCAATTTAAGGTGAGATCCTCCTTTCTTTCTTTCTTTTTTTTTTTTTGTTTTGTTTTGTTTTGTTTTTCAAGACAGGGTTTCTCTGTGTAGCTTTGTGCCTTTCCTGGAACTCGCTTTGGAGACCAGGCTGGCCTCGAACTCACAGAGATCCGCCTGCCTCTGTC
>CABHPH010126305.1:3488-25364 GCA_902168325.1 Peromyscus nudipes | reverse complement strand
GGCAACATGGATGAGAAAGTCGGCAACATGGATGAGAAAGTCGGCAAGGAAATTTGAGAGATTTTTAACACTGATGGCGACACCAACAAAAACAAATAGGAATACTGGAAATTAACAATTCAATGAATCAAGTAAAAATGCACTCGATACCATCACCCACAGACTCAACCTAGCAGGAAAGAAAATACTGGAGATGAAGAGCAAGTTGATGGCATTCTACATTCAAACATCAATAAAGAAAAAACAAATATGGCCACAACACCCAAGAACTCTGGGATACAATCCAAAGTCCAAATCTAAGAACTCCCAGGAAAGTAGGAGGAACTGAGATAAAGGCAAGTGCTATCACAGTAACAGAAGATGCTGTGGAAAAGACAAAATTAGATGTAAGAGTTTATAAAATGTTCTCATGAAGATATAAAGCCTTGGGGCTGGAGAGACAACTTGGCAGTTTAGAGCACATGCTGCTCCCACAGAGGACCAGAGTTTGGTTCAGAACTCTGTAACATGAGGCTGTAACATGAAGAGCCACATGACAATATTCTTTCCCATCTATATGAGTATGGTAAAATAAATAAATAAACTAATAAATAAATAAGCTGTGTTTGGTTGAGTTGCTGAAGAAAACCTGCAACCTTATATGTAAATTGGCCTAGCCACATCAGCAAAAAGTAGTAATAGACTATGTGGGTTCCAGATATTACTATAACACTACACCCTTCTTTGGACTCTATTTCTGGATGAAAAAAAGCTTTATACAAGTTAAACATATAATAAAAATTAAAGTGACAATATATATGTGTATATAAATAGAAAAAACCAAATTGAATCACTACTTATAGTTTGTGCCTATCACTCTTTTAAACAAACGATAGAAAGTCCCCCCCTTGGTGAGCACTGTCATAAAGCCTTTATCTTAACTGGGGTGACAGACTAATACCAAGAATTCATTCTTGAGTATCTTACACAGCCATACACTATTTTAGGAGCCACAAGTACAGCAGGGAACACAGCAGTTTACCAGGAATAAGTGCAATCAGAACTGTGGAAGCAATAAAGAGCTGGTGAAGATGTTAAGAGTCTGAGAGAATGCGTTGGAGTTACTAGCAACGTTGCATTATTTTGAAGATGCTTCAACAGAAGCAACATGTGGAGAAAGGTCTGAATAAAATGCTAAGCAAGTCCTCCTTGTGTTTATATTTGATCATGTGAAGAGTCTACTGAATTAAACTGGGAGATTTCAAAATATCCATCTACCTACTTTCCAAAAACCAGATTAATAGTGTAATTAAATCACATGAAGACCATGATTAATGAAATATTCGTCTAACACAGGGCAGAAAAGTTAATAAAACCTTCCTACAATACTATCCCTACATGATTAATACTATAATGGTCACTTAGAAAGCCAAAGTAAAATTATAAAGAAATACACAGTCATAATAACATATCCCTAAAGTTTTGGGGAAAATGGCTATATGAAATGATAGCAAGAGAAAAACTTGTATACAATGGTTAGTTTCTCTGAGCAAAACTAAGCCTTTTAACAATTAAATAAAAATAAAAATAAAAACTAAGAGCTTGGGAGTTCTCACTAGGTGTGGCAGATCACACCTAAACAACTAGCATTCAGGAGATGTGAGGCATAGGGATTGAATTTCAAGCCACTAAAAAATGAATTTTAAGCCAGCCTTCACTATCTGTCCAAAAGGACAGTAACCTAAAAAAGGTTCCTTCGGGTTCTTTTCTGCAAGAGTACAAGTAAGTGATGCTTCATTACAGTGATGATCCATTTTAAAAAGTTCTCCCCTCTCTCTCTTTGCCTTACACATAGATCCTATATGTCCATAACATAAACAAATCCTATATATCCACACATAAATACACTCTTGTCCCAAAGTAGATCATTCCAAAAAAAGTGAGCGTGGTGGCACATACCTATAATCCCAGCACTTGGAAGGCTGAGGCAAAAGAACCAGGAGTTTTAGGCTGGTCTGGGCTACATAAGACTCAGGAGGGAAAGGAAGGAGAGAGAGAAAGGGGAGATAGAACAGAGGGGAGGGAGGGAGAGAACAGGGAAAGAGAAGGAAGAATGGAGGGAAGGAGAGAGAGCAGGGAAGAGAGAGGGAGAAGAGAAGGTGGGGAAGAATGAGAAAGGGGGGTAAGCTATAGAAGAAAAAAACTTTCCTGTCACTCAAATTAGCAAACCCGTTCAACTAACTTAAATAAACCTAGAAATTCAATAATATTTCATAACATCTGTCCATAATCATCTCAATGAGCATTACAGTAAGTTTGTCAGAGCATTCCAGACAAGCAGGTGGAGCATATGTACAGCCTGAGTCTCGGGCAGGGTAACTACAACCAGACATTGCTCTATTTTTTTTTTTAACCACAGAGGTGAAAAACAAAATGATTGCCATGGTAGAGTGACTAACAGGTCACACTCAACATAACCTCAACCTCACTCTCCTTTCCTCCTTGTTCCCTCTCCCTGGTTCGTGTTTTTTGTTTTATTTTGTTTTTTGGTTGGTTGGTTGTTTTGGTTTTGGTCGGGGGAGATTTTTGTGGCTTATTTGCTTGTTTGTTTTTGAAAAGGAAATATAGAACCATAGGCACGTGCCACTGTACTCAGCTTTCTAAAAAGACAGTAGGTGAAGAGACTAGGCCTTTAGTTTCTACTACGTGTTTATTTCTGCCACTACTGGTTTCACAAATGAGTTGCTTCCCAAAGACAACCGAGAAAATGTTACACAGGGAACCAATATTCTGACTTTACACAATATGAAGACTGGCCCCTCTCACATTTTTCTCTGAATGTAAGCATATAAAAGGATTCTAAAATCAGTATGACTCTACCCAACTAATCATTAAGAACTGTACTTTGCTGGTATAATAGTGGCACAAACGTTATGGGAGTAACCAATCACCTTTGGTAGGATTTAAAGCCCACTCCATAAGATAGAACCCATAACCAACACTGTTAATGAGGCCAAGAATCTAGATTGGTCATGGGCTCTAAGGGAAAAACCTACTGCTATCACTCTGCTAAATGAATATAAAAATAAAATGACTCCTAATGACATATTGCTATACTCATAGATCAATGTATAATTCAACCCACATCAGAGAAGCTTCTTCTTGCAGTAGATGGTAATTAACAGAGAAACCCACAACTGTTTAATGTGTAGGGAGTAAAAGACTTTGGAGGACTTAGCCTCACCTAAGTGGGATATTGTTATCATACCCCTCCCGTCAAGGCTCAGGGATCTATGCAGGAGAGGAGGTGGAAAGATTCTAAGAGCTAGAGGCAATAGACAACTTCAAGGAAACCGTATTTTCCAGACACAAGAAAGCTGATGCACATATGAACTCACAGAGACTGTGATAGCATGCACAATGCCTGCATTAAGTTCGAGTCAGGCAAATTCTTAGCAAAAACAGAGGCAAATGGGCACAAAGTCCCACCCCTGGCCAAGAAGCTATTTACAATTGATAGTTTCTGGTATGGGGAAAACAAGCTTTCTTCAATGAAGTGAAACTAGGTACAGATATAAACCATACTCTAGTGCAGGTCTCATGTTCAAAAGTAGTTGGCCAACACAAATTGGACTACATGTTTGTTGGTTGGTTGGTTGGTTGGTTGGTTGGTTGGTTGGTTGGTTGGTTAGTTGGTGGGGGGTGCCTTATGTTTTGTTTTGGTCTCAAAGGCTTTTTGTTTTTGTTTTGTGTGTATGTATATATATATGTGAGTAGAATAAAGGAGGAGTTGAGGGAGGGGAAGAATATGACCAAAATATATTATATGAAAAAATTTTTTAGAGGAATTGTGCTCTGGCTCATATGTACAAAGATCAAGAAATTGTCAATGAAAAGAAGAGATTAGTGGAAAGCAATAACCAGAATACAATAAAATTAGCTACATAGGGGCCGGGTGGTGGTAGCGCATGCCTTTAATCCCAGCACTCGGGAGGCAGAGCCAGGCGGATCTCTGTGAGTTCAAGGCCAGCCTGGTCTAGAGAGCGAGATCCAGGACAGGCACCAAAGCTACACAGAGAAAGCCTGTCTCGAAAAACAAAAACAAAAACAAAAAAACAAAAAAAAATTAGCTACATAGTATATTTTTTTATTTTATTTATAGTTCTGGGAATTGATCCCAGACACATACCAGGCACTCTACCACTTAGCCCAATACTGCTATACAGCATATTAAAAAACCAACCTAGTTAAACAATGTTTTAGATCACTATACTTGAGAAAGAATATTTGAGGCTGGGGAGATAGTTCAATCAGTTAAGCGCCTGCCCTACAAACACAAGGACCTGCATGTAAATACCCAACACTCACAAAAAGCTAGATGTGGTAGCACACACTTACAACCCCAGGACTGACCGTGGGAAATGGGGAGAAAGACCCCAGCCAGTCTAGCTAGAACAATGAGGCTGGGGTCAGAGAGATGAAGAGCAACCATGGAAAGACATCTGACATCAACCTAAAGCCCCCAACACATACATGTGCACACATCAGACCAATAAGTACACACACGTCAGACTACACACACACACACACAGAGAGAGAGAGAGAGAGAGAGAGAGAGAGAGAATATTACTATTTTAGATATTGCATTCACTTTTGAACTACAGAAGCAAAAAAATGTTATAACTGGATTTCATGAATAAATAAAGTCACTGAAAATTGGGCAAATAGAATATAAGTACGTATTTTAAATTTTTTTCATTCTAGTTTATTAATTTAAGATACATATGAATGAAACAAGGGCCAGCAAGATGACTCAGAGGGTAAATGTCGTAGATCCCACTGTGGAAAGACAGAATCAGTTCTCAAAAGCTGCCCTCTCACCTCCATATGCATCCTATGGTGTGAGTGAGTCCATACTTACACGCACATACATGCACACATAACAAAATCAATTATAAAAGAAAGAATAGAAGAAAAAGCATGGTGGAGGACAGATCATCATGAGCTCTCAAGACATTAAAAGTCTGTGCACTCTTGAAACCTTCCGTAATGCACAGTGGCTAGAGTTAAGATGCAGGGCTCTGTGGAGACATAGCTAATTCAGGTCCTGACTAGGACATGAACAAGCTAAACCTTGAACATCATTTCTTACTGGAACAACAAGGAAACTACTAAAGGATATGAGCATCTTGTCTAAAGGACTCAAGAACTATCATGAAAGGGTTTTCTGGTGAGCCTTGGTGGACTGTAAGCATTTAACCTACCTTTCCTACACAACCTGCAAATCAGTGTAATCAAACAGCTGATGAAGTAAAGTTCTTCACTGAAGAACTGTTTCAGTTAAATTCAAAAGAAATAAAAGAATCACTATTTTGTTACTTCCACTTGGATTTGGGAAATGATCATCGATGATTCCTAAAACCAAGAAGTCATAAGCTGGTTGGGAAAGAGCACAGAAGTGCTCATATCTAGAATATATAAAGACCTCCTATATAGTATCCATGAAAGGCAGAAAATCTACTAGAACAACTTAGAGGTACTTGACAAAAACAGAAATGCCTACAAGTCATAAATCTGAAAGGGTACCCAGCCCCATTAGACAGAAAAACACAAGTTAAACCCTCAAGGATATATCTCTACAGAACTACAGCTTGGGGGGGGACCTAAAATCTCCTAAAAATATCAATGTTCACAAAATGCACAACAACACAACAGAGGTAGGAATCAAAACTGGTCTAGCCCTTTCTTACATAGACTGGGACTGTGAGATAAAGAACAAGCAGCTCCCCTGACTCCCAAGTATTACTCCACTGTGCTGCTTCACCTGCCTTGAGATAAATACACAAAAGAAAGAAGTCCGAGCTGAGAAAGAATGGACATGCAAAAGAAAGTAGTTAGAGAAAACATAAACTGTGCTTTAGGAACAGAGCGGGAGAGCGAGAGAGAGGGCAGAGACCGCAGTGACAAGAGCCCAGTTCCTTTGACTGAGTCTGTTCTGTGAGGTCTAAAGCTGGCACAACGGCACATGCCCCAGACAGAGCTGGCTGAAGCTCTGCTACCTCCCACAAGAGCTAACTCTGAAAATTCCACTCTTTGAATCTTGGTCTGCCATCCTTAAAATGGGGACAAAACTATTCAATTATCATAAAGTTATGAGAACTTCGATAGTTCTGAGGTGCCTGGGACTAGAAAGACTTGAGTTAGTGAATTTTTCTTCATCACCATCATCACCATCACCATCATCATCATCATCATCATCATCATCATCATCTAATAAACTCAACAAGGAACTTGAATTCCTGAAGAAAACCTGTAGCAAGAAGGGAAAGGAAGGGCCAAAATTAACTGCCATTCATACTGAATTCAGGTAACAGAGACTGAAATCGAGGAACAGTTCAGTAAAGGAGACATGTTTTGTCTTAAGGCCTGGAAGGTCCAAGATGTGAAGGAGCATCCAGGAGCAGCTGGAAATGGAGGTTTACAGACTGGGGCACTGGGATCCAGACTTGTAATCATCCACCACAGTCTAGCAGTTAGCAGTGCTGCCCCAGGCTAAGTGTCAGATGAAAAGACAAGTGGAAAACAGTGCCATGGGAAGACTCAAAGGATCCAGTAAGAGAAGTGGAGAGAGTATACATATAATTGTGAATAAAGGAATCATAGTAAACTCACACACCGACAAATCTTCCCTAATCCACACAATGGTCTTGGGTGTACAGGGGAGAGCAATCATGGCCGTACCATCTCACCAAAGAGGAAAGGTTCAGATATGTCAATCCCACAGCTACTAATTGTCAAGGGCTATGACATGAACTCAGATTAGGGTTCTAAATCCACCCAGTATGTTTGGTCCCAGAGTTAGAGACAAACAGAGTTAGAATGAACTTCATAAACCTAGCTGCTATTATTCACACCCACTGTGTAAACCATCTCTCCACCTTACTTGTGTGCAATCAAAATTCAAAACCCAGTTCTTTGCCAAATGCTCCTCTGCTAACCTCCCTCTCTGTGAAGTGTCCTTTGGTCTTCCTCTGGCCACTGCTAGTCTCTGTTATTCCTTCACTGTAAGCTTCCTTCATCAGGCTACATCCTAGGTATTTGCACATTTCACTCTTCCATAGATAGTAAATTGAGTCATATTCATTATTGCATCTCACAGTTTCCCACAATGGTTGCACATAAAACATGCTCAGTAAATATTTGACTCTTCTGAGTAAAATAAGATTTGAATTAACTATTTAAAAATTATCAAAAAAGAGCAGGAATGAAAGAGCTACCACATAATAAGAGACACAAAATTAAAATGCACGATCACATGATTCTACGCCACCCTGCAAAGTCCTCAATGGCATGACACATCAGGAAAATAATCAACAGGTCCTTTATCAAAATGAAAAAACATACTACTGTGAGGCAAACATTTATAATTGTGAGTGAATAAAGTTAGAAGACATTAAAATAAATACACTATTTTCTAAAATAAATCTAGGACTTCGTGTTTAAATTACAACTCCAGTTTCCAATAGAGTCTCAAATGTAAATAGGAAAATTCAAGGATTCCCAATTTGAAAACAAACCTTAGCACAGCAAGACACAAATGCCCAGACAAAGAAGAGAAAGCCTACATTGGGAGCAGCTTACAGGGCATTTCCAAACCTATGTTGGGAGCAGCTTACAGGGCATTTCCTCTTCTTTCTAGAGTTGTAGAATTCCTTTCTATCACTCAAAAATGGGAGGAATTATCTCCACTGAGAAAGTAAATTATATCAACTGCAAATATCAAGTGAAACTCACCAGAATTAAGAGGAGGAACTGGTCACTTCAAAACTGATGTATGTTAGGTTTTTCTTCCCTTCCTTTTAAAATTAATATGCTGTATTTCAAGACTGAGGAGCAAACAGAAAAATTCCCTGTAACCAAAAAATTCAAATGGAATCCTAAGTAAAGATACCAGGTAACATTTCCATTATGCTGGCTTACCCAAACTCCACACAAAACATTTAACAGCTCTGTTTATTGATACAGAAAAACCCTTCTATGGATACAAGGGCCATCTTTTGAAAAGTATTATTTTTTTAATTTTATAAAAAGAGCAAGTCTATTTCATGAATATTCAATTCTGGGGTGGGGTGGGGTGGGAGGGAAGAAGAAGAGGCAGAGACTATAGCATTCCCCTTGAGCAGAGGATTGCTATCAACTTGGAATAATATGGCTTTTCTAAAGGACTCACACGCACATGTCTATCCATACATGTGCAGTACCCAGGGCCACTGGGACAGTGTCAGTTGAAGGCTCTGTACCCAGGAGCCAACCCCTTCTCAAACTGCACCTGAGCCTCTGCTGGGCTCTAATGCATGTTAACAAGTCCAGGTAGGAGCTGCTCTTCCTTTCTTTGCTACTCTGACTGGGCTAAAGTGACAGTACTTGGTTGCCAAACATGTTTTAACAAATTTCCAAATCTCTTAATGGCATATTTGGGATGAAGTATAATACATGATTCAGGAAATATCTTGGAGCCAAGAAAAGCAATTGATATTTCCACAGGGCGTTCTAGAGAAGACTTGGCAACAAACCTCTTTCACTATAAAATACAACAATGGACACTATCATCTTAAAAACATATTTAGGGACATTCCTGAAGGCATACATGGTATAAGGTGGGTCATCACATGAACCTTTTATCTAGTTATCAGAAACATGACCAACTATCTCCATTCTTCTGCTGTTCAGGCCACAAACTCTGTTATCATTAATTAATCACTCAGTTGTTTGACATTCCCTACCTACCACCCATCACCCCCTATACATATCTCTCAACCCATCCCATAACCCTGTCAGTTCTAAGTTCAATGATGCCAATCTTACTCAGCCTCTACCATCTCTCCAGAACATGGGCAACAGACTCAAAAAAGTCTCCCTGCCTGTTTTCAATCTACTCCCAACTCAGAGATCAGAACAAGCCTAGTAAACACAAGTCACATTGAAGTTCCCCTCCATAACCCTTCTAAGCCTTCACACTTCAATCAGAGACAAAGGCCAAATCCTAACAACGATGCAGAGGTAAATATCAGATGCCTGATATATATCCTCACTCCACCCCACTCATCCTTTCATCCTCAACCAGTAACTCTCCCTCTCAGCCTCTTTGCTATTCCTTGACACTCCATGTACACCAAATGCTCCCCAAGATCTCCATAAGGAGTCCCTCACTTCCTGTAGTTCCTACTACTCAGTTACCTTTTTGAGCCACATTATGAAGAATCTCTACTCTCATCCCCAAATTCACATCCCTCATATTTTTCTGCCTCTTTAGCACTTACAACTTATTGAGCATGCCACAAAGACTGTCTCATTCAATGTCATTATATCCTCCCCAATGGAACGCAAGCTCTATGAATAATTTTCCCTTATTTGTTCATTGCTATATACCCAACACTTATGATAACACCAAGCACACAGTAGGTACTCAATACCTATTTGCTGAATAAATAAATCTTGATAAATTTCATAAAATCCAAATGATATTTATCTTATAAATTTAATAAGAATTTCCCCAATCCCCACCCCCAAACACAGATTAAAACATTGTGCAATATATAATACATAGTTATTGCTACAGTTTTCAACACTAACTTCCAATTCCAAAAACTCCCTTGCGCACTTCTGTTGGACCAGTGTAATGCCACAATTACTGCACATCCCACTTGCAAAGTGGCTCTGTCCCAGTAGGCCAGCCTTCGGAGCACTGAACCAAAGTATGAGAGAGCTCAGAGGAAGACCTTCAACACTACCAAAAGGACCTGCAGCAGGATAGATGACTTAGAAGCTCACGGACTATTTTAAATACCTGTGATACCAAAAGGTTGTTTGAAACTTTCTTAAGTTACAAGTGTGATATATACATATGTTGTAAGGCAAGGTCTTACTCAACAAGATATCCCTATATAAACTGAAGAATTGAGACCTTAAAAGCTTTAAACAGTATTAAACTGCAAGTCAGTAGAAGATCCAGATACCTGCCTAGGTACTGTCTCCATCCTGCTTTATATTACACTAGTGCTATCAATCTTTATCCCAGAGCATCTCTAAAGGCTATATCACACTCAGAATATCCCTGTACACTCTCAGCTGCCTGGATGGTGACAGTAGGGATTTGTGTAGCTTCTTTCAGCCTTAAGGGTCTTATCACAGTAGGGAGAAATAACGAGAACTCTGTGTAATATCTCCTGGACAATTCTGACATACAAAATACTTTTATTGGTATGTATTAATTGTGCAAAATAATAAGATTCATTATGACATATTGATATATGTGCATAATGCACTTTAATCACATTCACCCCTTGTTACCTACTCTTGTTCCCCCACTTACACTGGTCCCCTAATTCTTCCCAAACAGTTCTGCTTTGATGTGTGTGTGTGTGTATGTGTGTGTGTCCAGATTATGAATATGAGAGAAGACATTTAGTATTTGCCTTTCCGTGTCTAGTTTATTTACAGTAATACAAGGATCTCCAATTCCCTTCCATTATGTATATATACCTAACACTGAGCTGGGCATAGTGACACACGTCTTTAATCCCAGCACTCAGGAGGCAGAGGTAGGCAGATCTCTGTGAATTTGAGGTCAGCCTGGTCTACAAAGAGAATTCTAGGGCCGTCCCTGTCTTTAAAAAAAAAATTGTATCTATACCTGCCACATCCATATGTGGCTTCTCAGGATCTTACTGGGGCAGTGAAGAAATGAAAAAAAAAAAGAAAAGAAAAAAGACAGACAGATGACACATAGACAGAAAGCGGGGGTCGGTGGTCTGGGCTCTCAGCTGGAGAAGATGTGGCCCCATCTGCACCCAATGAAGATCAGCATGTTTATTAGAGTTGAACAAAGAGGCAGGAAATTATTGCAAGCAACTTATCTTAGTCACTTTTCTATTGCTATGATAAAACACCATGACCAAGGCAACTTATAAAAGAAAGCATTTAATTTGGGACTCATGGTTACAAGGAGTTGGAATCTGTATTATGTCAGAGTTCACTAGAGGAACAGAACTGATAGAATGAACGTGTGTGTGTGTGTGTGTGTGTGTGTGTGTGTGTGTGTGTGTGTGTGCCTGTGTGTGCCTGTGTGTGAGTGTGTGTATGTACTGATAAAAAGAACATGTGCATGTGTGTGCATGGGTGTATATATATATGCATATGTACATATAAAAGGGATTTATTAGAATGGCTTACAGGCTGAGATTCAGCTAAGTTTAATAATGGCTGTTTATCATCAGAAGGTCCAAGAATCCACTAGTTATTCAGTCCATAAGGCTGGATGGCTCAGCTAGTTTTCAGTAAACACTGGAATCCAAAATAAACAGGTTCTAATGCCAGTGAAGTGATGGACTTGCCAGCAAGAGGGAGAACAAGCAGGAAATGAGAGCAAGCTTCCTTCTTCTGTGTTCTTTAATAGGCTGCCAGCAGAAGGTGTGGTCCAGATTAAAGGTAGATCTTCCCACCTCAGAAGATCTGGATTAAAAGTGGGTCTTCCCGCCAGGCAGTGGTGGTGCATGCCTTTAATCCCAGCACTTGGGAGACAGAGGCAGATGGATCTCTGTGAGTTCGAGGCCAGCCTGGTCTACAGAGTGAGTTCCAGGACAGGCACCAAAACTACACAGAGAAACCCTGTTTCAAAAAAACAAAAACAAAAACAAAAAAGTGGGTCTTCCCACTTCAGATGACTTGATTAAGAAAAAAATCCCTCACAGGTGTACCTAACCTGGCTGCTTGTTAGTTCCAGATGTTGTCAAGTTGACAACCAAGAACAGCCAACACAGAGTCCATGGCCATCATGGTGAAGAGCTGTCGGCAAGTAAGCAGGCAGGCTGGCACTAGAGCTATAGCTAAAAGCTCATATCTCAACCCACAAACAAGAGGCAGAGAGAGCTAACTGAGAATGGTGAGCGTTTTTTGAAACTTCAAAGCCCATCCCCAGAGACACACCTCCCTAACAAGGCTACACATCCTAATCCTTCCCAAACAGTTTCACCGAGGACCAAATATTTAAATCTACAAGCCTATGGAGGCCATTCTCATTCAAACCACCACACGCCTGTGCAAAGAAGTGGGGTTATTTACACACAGATAAACAAGGAAGCAGGATTTATGGGATACAGCTGGATCAATGAGACAGGGTTAGCTAATGAACAGTGAACACAGGAGCTGTCTCTGTAAGGGAGCAAGCTATACACATCTGATGAAAAAAAGCTATGGTGGACATTTTCTGCATGCACTATCAACACTCACACTCAGTCCATTGAGGAAGGCCTCACCATTCATTTCCCTCTGAGCCTCACCCCAGGGGTGAAAGGCTTTGCCATTCTTCCATGGGTCTGAGCCTCCGGGGTCCCTGACATGGCCATACCCACGTCAACAGCACACATTCACTCAGAACTTCACTCACTCAGGGCTTTCCCCACTCTCTACAAATACCACATTCCCTTCAGTCTTCATCTCTTAACGGACACCAAGGCTGATTCCGTAACTTGCTATTGTGACTGGTGCTAATAACATACAATACCATAGATGTACTAGCATCTCTACAGGAAGCTGACTTAGATGCTTTTAAGTACCTGTTCAGGAGTGCTATAGTTGCATCACATCACAGTTCTCTTTTGTTTTTTCAGGGACATCCTTAACTGGTTTCTATAGTCGCTGGACTAATTTGAAATTCTTTTACTCCTGAATCCTCTCCTGTTGTTTCATTACCTGACACTGGCCATAAGCATTTTCACTAACACAACATGGAATCCCAACATCATTTTGACTTTCATTTATCAGATGGATAAGGAATTTTTATTCATTTATTAGCCATTATCTTCCTCTTTTGGGAAATGTCTATTATAGTCACTTGTTGATTTATTGAATGGATTATTTATTCTTTTAAAAAAATTACGTAGTCTGGACATTACTCCTCTTTCAAATATACACTTGGCAAAAAGACAAAACCCCCTGCATCATACAGACCGTTTCTTCACTGTGGTAACTGTTCTCTCTGCTATACACAAGCTTTAAAGCTTTACTTATTATTGTGTGTGTGTGTGTGTGTGTGTGTGTGTGTGTGTGCGATGTGTGGGTGTGTGTGTTCTGTGTGTGTGTGTGTGTGTTCTGTGTGTTCTGTGTGTGTGCGTGTGCGATGTGTGGGTGTGCTTATGCATGTAGAGATCAGAAGCCAACTCTGGAGCTGGGTCTTTAAAAATATAGAATGCTTCAAAAATTATATGTCATCCATATGCTGGGGTCATGCTAATCTCTGTATTGTTCCAATTTTAGAATATAAGAGATGCCAAAGTGAGACACACAGGTTTTTCATTTGATGCAATTTTGTCAATTCTTGCCATTATTAAAAATTTTGAGCCTATTTAGAAATTCATTGCCTCTGCTTATATGTTCATTTTCCTTGTATTACTCTCTAATAGTTTCAAACTTTCAGGTCCTACATTAGAGACTTTCAACCATTTTGAATTGACTTTTGTGCAGGGTGAGAGATAAGAATCTAGTTTTGGTTGTCTATATGTGGATATCCTGTTTTCCCAGCACTACTTGTTGAAAAGGATGTCTTTATCTAATGTATATTTACAGCACCTTTCTCAAGAATAAGATGGTTAATTGTCCTTGGTTGTTTCCCAGAACTTGAAAGCAAGACCCTGTTGCTGAAAACACCACAAACTCAGGCAGGACTCGAGGAATCAAGCTTGCACTAACCTGGAAGCCTCCTCCCTGAGAACTAGCTCTCCTAGTGGCAGAAGGTGCTGTGAGAGCTGCCACTGGAGTAAAGTGATGGATTTTCCTACCCAGTGTAAAGTCTGTAAACCACAACCGCCAGCCCAGCAAGCTGCCCCCAATGGTATAACAGGGGCACTAACAACTGTCTAACTGGACTTAAGCAAGCCAAGAGGAAACTCATGCCTGGTCCTGTAAATCTAGCCAAAAACTCATGGCTCCTAGAGAGCTCATTAACCTAGAGAATAACTTATTACTGCCATTTCTCTAAATCAATTTAGCTACCAATTGTATTCTAAATATGTATGCTTCCACTCACGGGTAAATGTAGCTCACTACTACATAGAAGCTTCTTTTTTGTGGCAGAGGCTACTATTGAGATACACTGGAGGTCCAAATGCATACAGTAAGTGACTATGAAGTGCCCAGCCCAATCGGTACATCTACAACACAACCCTATACCTAAAGCTCTGGGAACATCAGGAAAGAGGGAGTGGAAAGTTTATGAGCCAGGGTCTAGAGAGATGGCTCAGCAGTTCAGAGTAGATACTGCTCTTACAGAGCAACCTAGTTGGTTCCTAACACAGACACATCAGGAGACTCACAACCTCATCTTGTCCTGGTTGGGTTTTTGTCAACCTGACAAAAGCTTGGGTCATCTAAGAAGAGGAAATAACAGCCTAGAAAATGCCTCAGTAAGACTGGCCTGTAGGAAAGCCTATAGGCCATTTTCTTGATTGATGATTATGTGTTAAGGACCATCTCACTGTGGGTGGTGCTGTCCCTGAGCAGGTGGTCCTGGGGTGTATGAGAAAGTGAACTGAGCAAGCCAGTAAGCATCAGTAAGCATCTGCACCTCTGCATCAGTTCCTACCTTCAGGTTCCTGCCCTGACTTCCTGGATGATGGACTACAATCTGTAAGATAAAATAAACCCCTTTTTCCTCAAATTGCTTTTGGTTATGGTGTTTTATCACAGTAATAGAAACCCTAACTAAGACATACCAGTTCCAGGGAATCCAAAGCCCTCTTCTGGCCTCCATGGGTACTGCACTCACATGCACAAACCCAGACACAGACACACACACAGACAGACACATACACACACACACACACACACCATAATGTTTTTTAATTTTTTTTTTTAAAGAGCCAGAGGACTGGGTCACCTGCTTCAAGATAGCATCTTCTATCTATGTTTATAACAGGGATGCTACACTCATTAAATCTTAACAATATGGTTACCTGCACAAGACCTAAACAGTGACCACACCAGTCATCATAGCAACATGGATTGGGGATAGCTTCAAAAGACCTCACCCATAGATGAAGAGCTACAGGCAATCAATACCTGATGAAAGAGGAAGACTCTTTTTTTCTCCAGGAATGAACTCCTTTATAGTTTATTCAGTCCTAAGTAATCAGCTCTAAATACATTTACTTATGAGCAATATTAACTGGACTCTCAGTAGGGTGTGTGGGGGTGTGTGACAGCAGCAATTACAGAAAAAGAGTTCATGAATTTGAGAGATAGGGGAACACAGAAGGAGTCAGAAGGGGAAGCAGTATAGAAATGGTATAGTATATTCATGTATGAAATTTGCATTTTTTTAAAGAAAAAGTTGTAGGGATGTTTTCAATTCCATGGTCTGTCAATGTTTATATGTGTACCATACTAGTTTGGTTACTGTGGTTTTGTAGAATACCTTCAAGTCACATTCTGTGATACCTCTAGCATATCTCCTTTTCCTAAGAACTGTTTGGCTATCAGGTTGTTTTGTGCTTCTGTATGAATTTTAGGATTCTTTTACTATTCCTGTGAAGGATGCCATTGGAATATATGTTATGTCCTTTACTCATCTTCTTCATACTATATTACATTCATTGATTTGTACATGTTGAACCATATTTACATTTCTACAATAAAAAACATGATTGTGGTATATGATCTTTTCAATGTATTGTTCCCTTATTTGGGCAAATATTTCACTGAAAATTTTTGTATTTATGATCAACAAAGATAGCAACTTATAGCTTTCTTCTTACTATGTCTGTGGTCATTTGAATGTAATTGGCTCCCATAAGCTCATAGGGAGCAGCACTATTAGGAGGTGTGGCTTTGTTGGAGTTGGTATGGCCTTATTGGAGAAAGTACGTCACTGTGGAGGTGGGCTTTGAGGTCTTATACATGCTCAAGACATGCCTAGTGTCTTAGACTACTTCCTGCTGCCTACAGGTCAAGATGTAGGACTCTTGGCTCCTTCAGCACCATGTCTGCCTGCACACCTCCATGTTGCACTATGATGATAATGGACTAAACCTCTGAAAATGTAAGCCACCCCAATTAAATGTTTTTCCTTTATAAGAGTTGCCATGGTCATGGTGTCTCCTCACAGGAATAAAAACCCTGACTAAGACAGGGTCCTTATCCAGCTTTCACATCAGGATGACACTGGCACTGCGCAGTGAGTCTGGAAGCGCTCCTTCCTTTCTGTTCTATGGACAGTTTGAGGATCTTTGGTGTTAGCACATCCCTAAAGGTCTAGTAGAGTCCAGCAGAGAGTCCCTCGAGTTGTGGGCTTTTCTTTAGAGTCTTCATAACTGCTTCAGTCTCACTGCTCATTGTGGATGAGTTCATGTCGCTTACATCCAATTTTAGTAGGTCATGTGTCTTAAGAATTTGCCCATTCCTTCTAGATTTTCCAGTTTATTGGACTGCTAAGTTTCTAAAATATCATCTAATAATATTCTGAATTTCCAGGATACCACTTTAATGACCCCCTTTTCACTCTAATTTCATTACTTTGTCTAACAGTGTATCAATCCTGTTTCTCTCTTCAAAGAACCACCTCTTTGCCCCATTGAACTTTTGTATTTTCTTTTACTCTCCATTCCATTCATTTTAGCCCTGATCCATATTTCTTTCCACATACTAATTTGGGGCTTGGCTTGTATTTATTTTTCTAAGACCTTAAGGTTTATCATTAAGTAATTTATTTGAGTTTTCTCTGATTTTTAATGTAAGCAGAGATAGCTATAAACTTCCCTTTTCGAAAAGCCTTGGCTGTATCCCAAAAGTTCTAACAACTTGTGTTTTCATTTTCATTTGGTTCTAGGAATTTTCATATTTCCTTCCTGATTTCTTAAGTGACTCACTGATTATTTAAAAATATATTGTTCAATCTCCATGTATTTGTAGTTTCTGTGGTTTCTCTTGCTGTTGACTTCTAGTTTATTCCATATGACATGATAAAATCAATTATTTTTATTTCTTTTTCCCTGTTAAGACTTGCTTTAAAACCTCACAATATGGTCTGTTTTGGACAAAGTATTATGGACTGCTGAGAATAATGTATTCCACATTTACTGGATACAATGTTCTACAGATAAACCGTTAGGTCCATTTGACCAAAGGTGAAGTTGAACTCTTATTTTTTTTTTATTTATCTGGATATATTGATGAGAGTAAAGTTTTGAAGCCATTATTGTTATTGCATCTGGACCTCCTTGTCCATTTATGTCCCATACTGTTTGTTTTATGAAATATGGTATACCAACATTCTGAGTATATGTATTTTCAATTGTTCCATGTTCCTAATGGATTGTTCCCTTTAAAAATACACAATGATCTTCTAATTTTGGCGTGATGCCTACTTTGTCAGATATAAGTATACTATTCTTGATTTATTTTTTACTCCATTTGTTTGGAATGCCATTTTCTACCCTTTCCACTTTGGATCTCAGTGTTTTTGATAGAGGGTGGGTTTTTTTTTGTAGACAACAAACACCTGGGTTTTGTTTTGTTTTGTTTTAAATCCATTCAGGCAGTCTGCAACTTTTAGTTGAAGAGTCATGACCATTTATATTTAGGTTTATTATTAAGTATGTACCAACTTCACCCTTTCTTACCTTAGAGGTTTATTGCTTTCATGAGTTGAAATTGTTTGATTCTCTCCTACTTCTCATTGTTTATTCTGGTAAGATGTACTTTTATTCCCAAGCTCTCACACTTTGTATATTCTTTCTTCTTCTTCCATATGATACTCCTTTAAACATTTTCAGAAATATAGGCTTAGTGGTCATCAATTGGTTTAGTATATGCTTATCACAGAAGGCCTTTATTTATCCTTTGATTTTGAAGGATAACTTCTGGTTATAGTAGTCTTGATTGGCAGTTATTTTGTTTCATGGCTTGAAATAATAAACCCATGGTCTTCAAGTCTTTAGCATATGCGTTGATAAGTCTGCTACTATATTAATAGGTTTACCTTTGTAAGTTATCTAAAACTTCTTTCTTGTAGCTTTCATTATTGTTTGTCCTGTATTTTTTCTTCATTTAATTATTATGCTTATTTATTATTTATTATGTGTTCAGTAAGTAGGTACAAATGTCCCATGGCAAACATGTGGAGGTTAGAGGACAACTTTAGGGAGTTGGTTCTCCCCCTCCTCCACCATATGGTGATCAAACTCAGGTCATCAGGCTTGACAGCAAGCAACTTTATTCACACTCTTTACACTTTAACTAAATATGGCATGGAAAGTTTCTTTTCCAGGCATGTCTTTTAAGGATCCTAGATGCCTTGTACACTCGGATATCCCTTTGCTTTGCTAGATTTTGGGGTATTTTCTACTATAATTTCATTAAAATTTTTAGGTCTTTAGTCTGTATCTCATTGTGGTGGTTTGAATAGGATTAGCCCCCATAGTCTCAAATAGTTGAATACTTGGTCATTAGGGAGTGGCAATACTTAAGAAAGATTAAGAGTGGGTATGGCCTTGTTGAAGGAAGTGTGCCACTGTGGGTGGGCTTTGGGGTTTCAGAAGCCCAAGACAGGCCCAGTTGCACTTTCTCTTCCTACTGCCCATGGATATGGATGTATGTCAGCTCCTTCTCCAGCACCATGTCCACTTGCATGTCACCATGCTTCCTGCCTTGTTGATAATGGACTAAACCTCTGAACCTATAAGCTAGCCCCAATTAAATGCTTTCCTTTATAAGTGTTACTGTGGTCATGATGTCTGACCATAGAACACTGACTAAGACACTCAGTTTCCTTTCTTCTACAACAAATTGTAGTTTCATCTTTTTTTTTTTTTGGTTTTTCGAGACAGGGTTTCTCTGTGTAGCTTTGCACCTTTCCTGGAACTCACTTGGTAGCCCAGGCTGGCCTTGAACTCACAGAGATCCGCCTGGCTCTGCCTCCCAAGTGCTGGGATTAAAGGCGTGCGCCACCACCGCCCGGCTGTAGTTTCATCTTTTAATCATGCCCCAAAAGGTCTTAGATGTTATGTGTATCACTGTATTGTTATCTAACTATAATAGTTCCTCAACCTTAGTCTCTATCCCTGACATTCTTTCTTACACCTAGTCTATTCTATTGGATGCTTTCTAATGAGTTTTAAAATTTGACTTAATGACCTTTCATTTCCAAGATTATAGTGCTGTTAATTTTTTTCCAAGTTCTCTCTCTCTTTTTGTTCTTTTTCATCAAAGTTGTTGAATTTCTTGTTGAGGTCTTAAATTTACGTATTTATCCCATTCATCTGTTTATTGAATCCTCTCTAAGGTCACTGAGGATGTCTTTCCATTTTTAAATTTTTATTATTTCCCGTATGTGAGTCTTTTGCCCACATGTATGTACTGTGTGCATGTCTGGTACCAGCAGAGGCCAGAAAGGGGCATAAGACTTTCTGGAACTAGAGTTAACAGACAACTGTGAGCTACCATGTGGGTGCTGGGAATCGAACCCATGTCCTCTGTAAGAGCAGCCAGTGCTCTTAACTGCTGAGCCATCTCTCCAACCTCACTGATAAATTTCAAGTAATACTTTTTAATTCTTTGGCATTTCAACCATTTCTGTACTTTTAGATTTAGCTACTGAAAGGTTGTGAATTTTTGGAGAGGTCATATTGTTTTTCATATTTATTGAGTTTCTAGGCTGTAATTTGTACATCTGTGGAATTAATATCTCTTCTGGTATTAGGGTGTTCTCAGTGAACAGCTTTCTGTTGAAAGGTCAACCCCAACACTACACAGTGAAGAGAAAAAGCACTGCTGTTCCAGCAACATCACCAAAACAAGCCACATAAAGCCAGTGTCTACATCACTAACAAGCACAAAATGTGAAAACAGAAAAAACAGCATAGACTAAACTATGAAGTTAAAACTCATGGAAGTAAATGTAATAATAATAAAAAATGAAATAAAGGAGGCAAAAAAGAATAGAGGTAGGGTTCATTGAAAGTAAAGAAAAAGAAGAATGTGAGAAAAGGGGAAGAGGAAAAAGTAAGAGATAAAAATCCCATTAGAAAATAAATATGGAAGCCAGGCAGTGGTGGTACATGTCTTTAATCCCAGCACTCGGGAGGCAGAGGCCGGAGGATCTCTGTGAGTTTGAGGCTAGCTTGGTCTATAAAGTGAGTTCCAGGATAACCAGGGCTGTTAGACAGGAGAAACCCTGTCTCGAAAAACAAACAAAAAGAAAAGAAAAGAATTATGAAAATAAAATTAGATGACGGTAAAAATAAAAATAAAAACAAGAGATCTTTTAAAATAAAAAAATAATACAGTAAAAAGAAAGAAGACTTTAAATGACAGAATCAGAGAAGTTTATTACTGGGTCCTTTAATACTGGAATCTTATGGATGAGGGTCGGGTAGTGAAATGGAGTTCAAGACTCTTGCAGATCCTAACATTCAGGCTAATGCTGAATGAATGTGGGCTAAGGATCAGATCAGTCAAGGGTCAGTTGTCAGCTTAATGGCTGCAATCCTGGTAGCTTTCATTCTTCGCATAAAGGGAGCCACTGCTGACCATGCAGACTCTGGGCCACACAGGTTCCCACTAGATCCAGAGCCACCTCTCCAATCCCCCAGAATATGTACCTAAGGGCAACAGATCTCCGTGCTAAGAGTCTTCCAAGGGCACTAAAGTATGAAGGAAGAGAACAGAACATTGGGTTCTGCCTGGGAAAGGGAGAAGTGGGAAGCTTGCACTCTGCCTGCCAGTTTCAGCCTGTTCAGATCCCATGCAGGAGGGAGTAGGCAGGAGAAATAGAGATCTGCTGGACCAGGGCACACGGCTCTTGACCCTACCCTACAGGGAACCACATGCAGAAAGGAAGCAGTTCTGGAGACCAAACAATCCACCAGTCATGGGCTTAGAATTCCTAGCCACAAGGTTGGGGATACTAACCCTGAGGCCCTTTACACTGAGCCCTCTGCTAACCAAATTTCTCAGCCAGATCATGCTCAACTTGCCCTGCCCAACTGTCTCCTGTGGCTGTCTCCTACTGAGACACTGTACCAGGGTAGACGCAGGCTCAGAGTTGTAACAGTCCTTGCTTTCAAGTTCCCAAGAAGCTGACTCTCAATAGGAGAGCTCTTATTCAAGAACTTACATTTATTTACTTATGTGGGGGGGGGTGTACACCACAGTGCACATGTGGAGGTCAGAGGATAACATGAAGAGCTTCTTCTCACAAGCAGATTCAAGAGATTGAACTCAACTCTGCAGGCTCAACAGCATCTTTACCTACTCTGCCATCTTCCCAGCTCTCACTGGGGCCCTTCCTAAGAGGAGGCCTAGCTACCAAATTCTCAAATATAAGGAGCAACAAAATGGGCTTCCTCTCTAATGCCAGTCTACTATGCAAGGAGTCACTTTTACACCAAATCCTGCACTGGGTTTAAGGCTTTCAAGAGCAATGGGCTTCCTACAGAAGCTAAGAATGCCAGTGGGCGGTCCCCAGGGCTGTCCACCTTCCCTTGTATTGTAGCTTTAGGTGGTCGCTGAGGCGGAAGAGTTTCCTACTTTTTCTGCATACTCTCTACTTTTCTGTGCTGTCCTGGCTCTTCTATCATCTCTTTGTGATTACCAATGCTCTCTCTCTTCAGAATACAGTCTGTTCTTTCTTACTCCGAGTCTTCTCGTCACGTTGTGAAACAGAAAGCTGCTGATCTCCACCATGACCTAGAAAACAGCTGACTTTTTAAAGTAACTTATTGGCATGTGTGTAAAGAAGTCACTCCCATCAGATTAAGGGTCTCAAATGATAGTTCTAGGGTTTGCTTCCTGTCACTTGTGTGCATGTATGCGTGTCTGTGTGTGTGTGTGTGTGTGTGTGTGTGT
>CABHPH010126304.1:3529-21510 GCA_902168325.1 Peromyscus nudipes | reverse complement strand
AAATAAGGAGATCGGTAGTTTGGGCGGCTAGAGAGGTCGGAGGTACGTGGCTGTAGAAATCAAGCGGACCCGGAACACAGACGCCTCGGGACCATGACTTATGCTTATCTCTTCAAGTACATCATCATCGGAGACACAGGTAACCCGCCGGTGGACCGCCTGCGGGGCTGGGGCGGGCATCCCACCTCCAAAATCGGGCCTGGGGGCGGGGCGGGGCGAGTGGGCCGGGCGAGCGGAGTTGGGCGGAGGGGGCGGGGCGAGCCCCGGGGGCGGGGCTCTGTTCTTTCCGTGGACCCTGTGCCCCGCCTGGGAGCCCGCGGCTTCCCGGGTGGCATGTCTAGTGCACACCGTCCTTTTTCAGGTGTGGGGAAGTCATGTCTCCTCCTGCAGTTCACCGATAAGCGGTTCCAGCCTGTGCACGACCTCACAATAGGTAAGCATATCCCCTCGTTCTAGAACAGATAAAAAAGCTGGCAGGCTGAACTGCTGAAGGAGAAAGTTAACAGTCTCAGTGTTCTAAGTAAAAAGTTACGCCTCCCTACCTTAGTCCGAAGCCATGGTCTATGGAAAATGATAAAAGCTGGTTAAATAGAGGGTGAATATTTGAAAGGTAACTTTAGAGATGGATGTGAGAATAAACGCTAGTTGCCATAGGAATTTTTTCCTCAAATGCAACTTGTATGTTTATGGAAAATCCCACGGAAACACAACTGCTTATTCAAAAACTCATCTGTAGTTTGTGGTTCACTACCAACCTCACATGTTTTTCGAAGTAAACACGACATACGATTCTTTTTGTGTTGGCGAGGAAAAAGCCAATTTCAGAGCCACCCCAGTCCTTCCTCCTCCTCTTCCTCCTCTTGTCTTTTGATTCTCTTCCTTTTTGAGACGAGTTCTGGCCATGTAGTCCAGGCTGGCCTCAGATTCACTCTGTAATCCACACTGGCCATGAATTCCCAGAGATCCTCCTGCCTCAACCTCCAAGTGCTGTGATTACAGCCATACACCAGACTGGCTTTGAACTCCATGTGTAACCTGAAGACGACCTTGAACAGGTCTTGATCTTACTGCCTCCGCCACAGAGGAAAACTCCAGCTACATCCTCCTCCTGAATGCTGAGATTAGATGTGCTCAGCCTGGTTTTGTTTTTTGTTTTTTGTTTTTTTTTTTGTTGTTGTTGTTCTTGTTTTAGTTTCTTGCTCATTGAATTTACATTCTTAACTGTTCTGAAAGAAAGAAAAAAAATTAACAGTGAGGTTTTTTTTTCCCAAAAAGTACCATTTGACTTTTGTTGAGGTAACAGGTAGAAGCAATTTTATATCTTTCTTATAGACTGTAGCACCTTAAAGTAGAAATAATCTATATATAGAGAGGATATCTACATAGAATGACTGAATTGGTATTATAGCATTCCTGAAGGTAAACTAGATTTAGTAATCTTGAAAATCTGAGTTCCTTGTGCTATGTGCAAACTACTGCATGAAAATAGAAAGGGAATTGTCTGACTTACAATGCAATGTTTGTAACATGACTGTTTTTGAAATATTGCCCTTGACATGAATTTTACCTTGAAATAGAAGAATGCCAAAGGCCTTATCAGTTTGCCAGTTTCCATTCTGCTTTGAGAGAGGCTATTTCTGGTGAACTCTGGGAATTACTGGAGGTTGAAGATATTTTGTCCTTGAAGACCTGTTTCTTAGGCAGTTTTCTTTCTTCTTTCCTTCCTCCCTTTCTTTTTTCTTTCTTTCTTTTCTTTCTTTTTTTTTGTGGTTTTTTAAAGACTGGATTTCTCTTTGAGGTCCCAGAACTTGCCCTGTAGACCAGACTGTCCTTAAAGTCACAGAGATCCTGCCTCTAGGCAACTCAGCCAGGGTTCAGTTGCCATCACCTGCATGGCAGTTCATAACCCTCTGTCACTTTAGTCCCAGGGGACCCACTGCCCTCTGGTGGCCTAAGCACACATACAGCATATATACTTACATGCAGGCAAAACACTTACACACATAAAAATTTAAAAGCCTGAAAAAGAAAAAAAAGAAAGAAATGCTTTCAGTTTAGAAAATTTAGAATTAGAATTTAGTTTAGAAATTACAGAATTAATTATTATCTAGTCAGATTTCAATGTAAGCTACCATTCCTAAGAATTTATCCACTTCTTGGGGGCACAGCCATTTATAATGAGATGTACCTGCATGCATGTCTCTGTGAGGGTGTCCAGTCCTCTGGAACTGGAGTTGCAGACAGTTGTGAACTGCATGTGGGTGCAGAGAATTGAGCCCCAGTCCCCTGAAAGAGCAGCCAGTGCTCTCAACCGCTGAGCTGTCTCTCCAGCCTCAAATCAACCTTAAAAAAAAAAAAAAAAAGAAAGAAAGAAAGAAAAAAAATTTTTTATCTACCTCTTAGTTTTATTTTTCCTAGAGTTGTAAATTTTTTAGATTTTTTTCTATGAATTGTAGCTTTACAATGTATTTAATGGGAACTGGTTATCACAAAACTTCGTACAGTGGCTACACACTCTCTTTTGTTTTTCATCGAGATGGGGTTTTTCAGTGTAGCCCTGGCGGTCCTGGAACTTGCTTTGTAGTGGGTACAGGTTCTTCAAGCATTAGTTGTAAATTGTTACAGTAACTGCTCTGGGTTTTTTGTTGTTGTTGTTGTTACTTTTTTTGGTTTTTTGAAACAGGGTTTCTCTGTGTAGCCCTGGCTTTCCTGCTCTGTAAACCAGGCTGGCCTCAGTGCTGGGATTATAGGCATGTGCCACCATCTGTCACTTTTCTTAAGACTAATAAAAGATAATCTAAAATCTTAGTCATTATAAGGTCTTATAATAAATCCACTGATTGTCTAATAAACCAAACCAGACCTAGGGAAAGAACTAGCCCTGGGGACACATACGTGGCTTTTTTTTTTTTTTTTTTTTTTTAGTTTTTATTTGTATGTATATGCCTGTCTATTTGAACATGTGTGTACAAGTGTCTGCAGGGTCCAGAAATTGTTGAGTGCCCTGGAGCTGGAGTTACAGGTGGTTGTGAGCCACCAGACATGGGTGTTGGGAACCAAACTGGTCGTTTCTAAGAGCAACAAGTACTCTTAACCATTGAGTCATATCTCAAACCCCCAGGGTTTTTTTTTTTTTTTAAGATTTACTTATTTATTTTATATGCATTGGTGTTTTGCCTGCATGTGTGTCTGTGTGAGGGTGATGGATCCGCTGGAAGTGGAGTTACAGACAGTTGTGAGCTGGGAGTTGAACCCGGGTCATCTGAAACAGGAGCCAGTGCTCTTAACCATTGAACTCTCCAGCCCTTCCCACCACCCAGGGTTTTATTTTTTTTTTTTAAATTAATTAATTTATTTATTATGTATACAGTGTTCCGTCTGAATGTATGCCTGCAGGCCAGAAGAGGGCGCCAGATCTCATTACTGATGGTTGTGAGCCACCATGTGGTTGCTGGGAATTGAATTCAGGACCTCTGGAAGAGCCTCTAATACTCTTAGCCGCTGAGCCATCTCTCCAACCCCCCCCCCCAGGGTTTTAATAGAGTAAATTTTGTCCTGATTATAAAATCAGAACAGTGAGAATATTTGTATTTATTTGATTTTAATTAGCTTTATTCCCTTATCTACATTTGGATATATTATCACTTAGAATCCACTTATTTATTTTTGGTGCAAGGGATTAAACCAAGAGACTTGTGTCTTTTACAATTGCACTACCACTGAGTTATACATACAGCTGTAGGATATGATTTTTATTTTAACCTGTGTAGCCTCAGGTCGACCTTGAATTTGCTATATAAGTGATGATGACCTTTCACTTCTGATCCTAGTGCTCCTACCTCCACCTCTTGAGAGCTGGGATCACAGGCGTGTACTGTCATGCCCAGTGAAGGGGTTTTGGGGTGGGTGTGTGTGTGTGTGTGTGCATGCAGATGTCCATGGAGTTACAGGCAGTTATAAGCTATCTGATGACAGTGTAGGAAACCAAATTCTGGTCCTCTACAAGAGCAGCACATGCTTTGCCTTTACTGCTGAGCCATCTCTGCAACCCCATGTTCAATTTTATTGGCTCTAGGAATTGAATCCAGGGCCTCATGTATGCTAGGCAAGTACTTTATCAAGTGAGCTACATCCCCCAATCCATGAGTTTTTAATTCTAGGAAAGAAACCAAAAGGAACACAAACTTAATTGAGCAATAAGCAGCAGTAATGAACTGATGTCAGTGAGTGATGACAAAGGATTCATTATAACACTTTGGGGAAAAGTATGAGCCTCCAGATTAACATGTATGTGTTCATGACAGTCATATCCATTCTCTTGGCCTTCACTGACAGGTGTGGAGTTTGGAGCCCGTATGGTCAACATTGATGGAAAACAAATCAAACTGCAAATCTGGGATACGGTAAGAGAGGGCAAAATAATTTAATACCAGACCAAGACCCAGTTACAACAATAAAAGCTAATGTAGCCATGTGTAGTGCTATATACCTGTAGTTTTAGAACTGTAAGATGAGGCAAGAAGCGGAAGAAAGGTCAAGCCAGGAGGGATTACATACTGAGATACTCAGGTCAAAAAAAGTCGTACCTTTTTATTTTATATGACTCAGTTTTGTGGGGCAGTGGTGGTGCATGCATTTAATCCCAAATGGCAGAGGCAGGTGGATCTCTGTGAATTTGAGGCCAGCCTCGTCTACAGAGCAAGTTCCAGGACAGCCAGGGCTACACAGAAAAATCCTGTCTTGAAAAACCAATTCAACCCCGCCCCCCGCCGCCCCCCCCCCACAAAAAAAAGAGACCCAACTAATATAGCAAAAATAAATAAGTAAATGAAAATAAACATAGCAAAAAGTGAATGTCCCTTTATATCAGACCCTTTTCTATCTCACATTGTTGTTATTCTGCCAGAGGAGTCCAGTGTTAATGATCCAGTGTGTATGATTTCAGACCATTTAAACTATAAATAATAGACATTTTGTGTTGGAGGCCAGACCGACCTACATAATGAGTTCTCGGCCAGCCAGGTACAGAGTGGGACCTGTCTAAATAAAACAAATAAATACAAATAAATAAGTAAGTACAAGGATATGGTAGAGTTTTTTTGAAGACTTTTAAAAACTTCTTTATTGTGTGTGTGTGTGGCGGTGTGTGCATGCAACCTGGTGCATGTGGAAATGACACGTCTGTTTTGTGCAGAGCTTCTCTTCCACCGTCTCAGGCTCCGGGGACGAAACTCAAGTTGTCAGGCTTGCATGCCAAGAGCTTTGCCCGCCGAGCCATCTTCCCAGCCCGAGATGTTTGTTTGCGTTGGCATTTACATGTAGAGGAGTGTGACAAGAGCAGGCAGAGCTGTGCTTTTTGTGCGGTGGTTTCCATAATTCCCCAGACTTTCCCGTGTCAGTAAATACTGATCTGCCTCACTTCTTTTAACAGTTTCATAGTGTGTGTGCACTGATGGATGTTTAGGTTGTTTCTACTTTTCAACCATTGCACAGCTTCATTAAACGTTCTTATTTATTACAATTTTATGCCAAGATTTGAGAATTTCTGTGGGCTGTGTTCCCAGAAATGAAAATTCTAAGGCAAAAGTTGCTTATATCTTAAAATGTAGTCAATGAAGTGTTATCAAAGTTTGACTTGATTTAACATAATTTTGCCTTAATTTAGAGACATTACTTTTGTGTTCAATATTTCATTTATGCTATTCTTTCCCCAAAGGAAAATATTGTAGTCTCTATTCTAGTTAAAGAGAACTAGAAAATAGTTCATAATATTTAGCTAAAATCTCTTCTTGTTTTTCTTTAGTTCTTATTATTTGATCATTTTTTTCTCAGCACTAAGAGCCAAAACCATCATATCTACAAGACATGTACAAGTTATTTTTCATTTTCTCTTTTTCTCCTACTTTATTGTTTTCTTCCTTCTCTGTTAACAACTCCTACCAACCCTGATCACACACAGCTGTCTGTGGGCCACTTTGGGCGAGCCCTTTTCTGGTAGTCTTCAGATTTATTGCTACTTTTGGATGCATTATTAATCAGGTGCTTTAAGCTTGGTATTCTGTATGTCTGTTGGCTGTTTCCTTTGATTGGAGGTTGTATTTCCTTCTGATCAGATTTTTTATCTCTCCCTTTTGGGTTGCCCTAATTGTAAGACTATGAATCACTTCATCTCTTTTAACGGTGCCTAACTCCAGACAGGTAGCTATGACTTTAAGACTTGCCTCGTTTGGCCAGTGTTTGTTTTTAACACCCTACCCCCATAAAGCCTAAGAAATGTTACTTTATTGTCCAGGTTCACTCCCTGTGTTTCAGGCGGTTGCCACACACTCCCTTCTTTCACTGTTTTGAGTTCATTGTCATTATTTACCCCAACTAGATATTGCAATTCAGGTTTTATTATCTTTTAATTTTTATATTTCCAACAACAGGAACCCCCCCCCCCACAAGAGATCAAGATATAAATTCTTACAAACTAGCAAAGGGTGAAGCCAGTGGGTATAAAGACCAGTATAAGTTAACTTCTACCTCTTTGACTTAAATCAGTGTCATTTAATTTTTTCTTTTTAAAGACAGGACTTCAGATAGCCCAGGTAGCTATGTAGCTAAGGATGACCTTGAACTCCTTATCCTCCTGCCTCCAATCCCAAATGTTGGGATTACAGATGTGTGCTACCGTATCTGTATTTAAAAAACAAATAGATGTTTTTAGTGCCAAGAATAAAATCTAGCAGATGCCAGTTAGTCGTATAGTCAGGGCCATGTGCTTGCCTTGGCCTTGAACTCGCATAGATCCACCTGCCTCTGCCTCCCTAATGGGCTTTTTTTTTTTTCTTAAATGCTGACATGAGAAATGGTTGCGTCATGAAGGAAGTTTAGAGTCACAATTGTATGTTATGTGGACAGGATCTTTAAGAACTACATGGCAGGGCTGGAGAGATGGCTCAGTGGTTAAGGACAAGAGTTTAATTCCAAAGGACAAGGGTTTAATTCCCAGCACCCACATGGCAGCTCACAAACTGTCTGTAACTGTAGTTCCAGGGGATCTGGCACACTCAAATAGACATCTATGCAGGCAAAACACTAATACACATAAAATAAAAAGAAGTAAATCATTAAAAATTTAAAAAAAAAAGAAATGCATGGTAAGCTTGGCATGGTGATACATGCCATTCCACACTCAGGAGACAGAGGTGGGTGGGTTCCTGAAAATTCAAGGCCAGCCTGGTCTACATAGAGTTCCAACTAGCCAACAGTGAGATAAAAAAACAAAAACAAGAACAAAAAAACCCCAACAACAAAACAAAACAAAAGCCAGCATTGGACCTATGGCTGATATTTCAAATTCTATATCTTGCCCTCACTTGGGAGAAATTAAAAAGCTGTAGATTCTCTTCATCAAAGATCCACTTTCCACTTGATGTGATGGCTTACCTACACCTATGTCTGAAGTTACAGTTCTATTGCTGTGAGAAGACATCATGACCAAGACAATTCTTTTTTTTTTTTTGTTTTTTGTTTTTTGTTTTTTGTTTTTTTCAAGACAGGGTTTCTCTGTGTAGCTTTGCGCCTTTCCTGGAACTCGCTTTGTAGACCAGGCTGGCCTCGAACTCACAGAGATCCGCCTGGCTCTGCCTCCCGAGTGCTGGGATTAAAGGCGTGCGCCACCACGGCCCGGCTCCGGCTGACAATTCTTATAAAGAATTTAATTGGGGGCTTGCTCACAGTTGTGGAGGGTTATTCAATGATCATCATAGTGGGGAGCAAAGAGGCCAGGCACTGGAGCAGTAGCTGAGAGCTTTACATCCTTATCTGCAGGCATCAGTCAGAGGGAGAAACACTGGGCTTGGCCTGGGCTTTTGAAACCTCAAAGCCCATCCCCAGTGACACACCTCCTTCAAGAAGGCCATGCCTCCTAATCCTTCCCAAACAGTTCTACTAACTGAGGACCAAACATTCAAGCATAGGAGCCTATGGAGGCCATTCTCCTTCAAACAACCCATATGGCTGTACTTAAGAGGCTGAGGCAGGAGCACCTTGAATTCAAGGCTTGCTGAGCTACATCATGAGTTTTTGGCTAGTCAAGGCTACAGAGTGAGACTCAGTTTCACAAAATAAAACCCAGAACAAGAAAACTCCTTGTTAGTTGTTTGCTGCTTCAGTCGTTTTTAGCTGAGCATGGACAAGGATATTTGAAACTGATACAGACCCACCTGTTGAACTAGACAGTCTTTCCAGCATCCTGGCTCCAAAGTTGCTGAACTTGACTGAGATGAAAAGTAGAGATTTGATGTTAAGAAGTTTCCTGGTTGTGCACTGGAAGTGAAGACCATAACTGTCTTTCTCTGTGTCGTTCTCTCCGCCACCCACCTTGCTGTTTTGAAACAGTCTCTCACTGTACAGCTTAGGCTGGGTAAGCATTCTCGTTTTTCCTCTCTCAGCCTCCTATGTGTGTGCCAGCTCACCCTATAAGGAGTAAGGAGGAAGATTTTCAAGTAGAGTAGAAGAAAACAAAAGGTAAGAGAAGAGCCGAGTGTGGTGGCGCACGCCTTTAATCCCAGCACTCGGGAGGCAGAGACAGGCGGATCTCTGTGAGTTTGAGGCCAGCCTGGGCTACAAAGTGAGTTCCAGGACAGTCAAGGCTATATTTATACTACAAAATCCTGTCTTGAAAAACAAAACAAAACAAACAAACAAACAAACAAACAAAACAAAACAACAAAAAAGAGCAAAACAGGACCTCAAAAGAGCTAGGGCATACTATGACAGAATAAATAAATAAATATAAAATTCTGCGGAAATACTAGTAAAAAGCTAAGGAATTGTATGATGCTTACAGAGGTGGTGATCTGGGGAGACAATCATTGTAAGTTAGCAGACTCTCTCTTCTCACATTTTTTTTTTTCTGAGACAGGGTTTCTTTGTGTATGTAGCTTTGCGCAAATTCCTTTAGAATCTTTTTTTTTATTCCCCAGAGCTGAGGACCGAACCCAGGGCCTTGCACTTGCTAGGCAAGCACTCTACCACTGAGCTAAATCCCCAACCTCTTCTCACATTTATACCCAGTTTAGATTGTAATGCTTCTATGCTCAGGAGTGCTACTGCTGTGTGTTTATATTATAGCACTGCTGTGTGGTTTTTGGCCCGTTCTTTAACTTGCCCCTCTGAGCTTTATTTTCCCTATTTTCAAAAGAGAATAATAGCAGTCTGCTTTAGGGGTACTAGGAGAATTATACATGAGATGATGTATGTGGTTGTCTCTTATGGTTTCTAATACACTGCTAGGCAAAAAAAAAAAGTTTAAAATGTTATTGTAGGGGCTGGAGAGATGATTCAGTGGTTGAGAGCACTTGGCACTTGTTGCTCTTGCAAAGGACTTGGGTTCAATTCCCAGGACCCATATGGTAGCTCATAACCATCCATTGCTTCAGGTCCAGGGGATCCAGTGCCTTCTTCTGACCACCATAGGTACCAGACAGGCACATGGTATACGTACATACATGCAGGCAAAACACTCATACACATAAAATTCCAAAGAAAAAATTTAATGTTATTGTAGTATCACTACTATTACCAGTTGGTGTTATACCATAAAAACCCATTAATGTTCCCATGTTTCCATCATAGTTTTCTAGTGATAGAATATGTATAACTCTCATTTCCTGGGTTTTATAAGGAGAAATTATTCCAAAAATGTGAAAACTTTTCTAACAGGATGATTCACCACAAAAAATATTTTGTGTGGTTGGTTTGTTTTGTTTTTTGACACAGGGTCTTACTGTGTAGTCCAATCTGGCCTCATACTCAGGGTTCTTTTGCTTCAGTCTCCTGAGTCCTAAGATACAAGATGAGTACTAATGTTAGAAGCAGATACCAGCACACCAGGCTGCTTCTATTTATGTGTGTATATGTGCACGTATATGTGTTATGTGCTCACACAGGCCAGAAAGGGGCACTGGATCCTTTGGAACTGGAGTTACAGGTGTTTGTGAGCTGCTCAGTGTGGGTTCTGGGGTCTGAACTTCCATCCTCTTACAGAGCAGTAAGCACTCTGAATCACTGAGCCATCTCACCAGCCCAGTGTTTTTATTCAAAGTCAAATAAAGGAACTATTAGGTTAAGAAAGCAAATGTATCTAGAGTGTGGGAGCAATTAATTGCTCAGTTATGAATAAGGCAATATTTTGGTCCCATCAGAAATGAGATAAGATTATGAACAGGATTCTTTTGGTTTGTTTGTGTTTTTCAAGACAGGGTTTTTCTCTATGTAGCCCTGGCTGTCCTGGAACCTGCTCTGTAGACCAGGCTGGCCTTGAACTCACAAAGATCCACCTGCTTCTGCCTCCAAGTGCTGGAATTAAAGGCATGTGCCACCACCACCCAGCTGGCTGAACAAGATTCTTTGAAGGAAAACTGTCCTAGGTCCTGGACATCATTCCCTATTCCTTGTTCCTATTTTCTACCACAGAATCTTAGCAAAGAACTTCCCGGTAGTCTTGCTGTTATGAGAGAAACCTAAGGGCTACTTAGCATAAACTCAGTTGCTCATATCTAATTTTCTGCATTATGGCATTGGTATATGCCTTCCATTGGGCAGGGTGTTGACATTCTAAGGTAATTTCCCTTTTTTACAGATAAATTAATAAGAACAGGGAAAGTAATGTAGCATATTCAACATCATGTTTGGGATTGAGTTTCCAGCCCTATTTCCAGTTTACTGTAGGGGATACTGGGAAACATATATGAAGGTTGTTGGTGTCATGTTATTGTCATTGAGTGTCTGAGACCTAAGGATTAGAATACCTTGTAGTTTGATGGACAGTCTCACAAGGAGTAGGAACTGACCTACCTGAAATCTCAATCACACTTTTATTGAAAAATAGCCCACCTGTGCTCCTGCCTGGACAGGCACATTTCTTTTCCTTAATTTATTATTATTTTTAATCTAGCACAGATTCTTTCTTTAGTTAAATTCTTTGTTTTAGGGTGGCATGTGAGCAAGTCACTTTCTCTGGAAATAACCTAGTTTTACTGGGATTTTTTGTTGCCATGTTGATGGTAAAGGCTGGGCAAGAGTCCTTCCGTTCTATCACCCGTTCCTACTACAGGGGAGCAGCTGGAGCACTGCTGGTGTATGACATCACAAGGTGAGTGAGCCGGCTGGAGCAGGATTGGGGGGGCTTGCCTGAATTCCCTAAAGCTGTCCTCTGTTCGTGGCTTCTACCAAAGACTCGGGGTAGGGCTGGCTGCTTTTTTGCACACATGTAACTCCCCTTCTCATGTATTTGGAGCAACTTTGGCTTTTTGAAACAGGCTCCTGACCAACATTCTAAATTGTTCTGCTGTAGACGTGAAACCTTCAACCACCTGACCTCATGGTTAGAGGATGCCCGCCAGCACTCGAGCTCGAACATGGTTATAATGCTGATCGGAAATAAGAGGTAAAATTTTATCTTATAAATACTAGTTACCAGGAGGATCAGACTTTCTCTATGGATATTGAATATTCTTTGTGTTCTTTTTTGTTTTGTTTTGATTTAGAGACAGGGTCTCTCTGAAGTAGCACTGGATGGCCTAGAACTCACTTGGTAGCCCAGACTAGCCTAAAACCTGCTGCTACCCTCCTGCCTTCACCTCTCAAAGGCTGGGACTGTAGGCATGTGTCATCTGACATTGAATTTCTTGATACCCAGACTTTCTTAATATATCATCTTAGTAAGACAATGTTACTATGGTAAGATTGGCATAACATTTACCATCGTCACTCCTTCTAGGAGTGTTCTGTAGCCTTAAACATACTAGAATTGTTCTGCAAACCTCACCATTACCCATCTTCAAGACTTTGTCATTTTCTCAGACTCCGGAACCACTGAATTCTGCCGTCTGCCTTGCCCTGAGTGTTTTCCTCACCATCTGGCAACCACCATTCTACTTTTTGCTGTTGTTGTTGTTGTTGTTGCTGCTGCTGCTGTTGTTAAAACAGGGCCTGTGTCGCTTAGGCTGGCCTCAGTCTCACTAGATAGCCTAGACCTGACTGCTGGGGTTACAGGAATGTGCCATCACACCCAGCCTCTGCATTCTTTCTTTATAAATACAAGTACTTGGGATGGAAATGCATGATGTGGAAGACAGAAACAATAAATACATACATACATACATACATACATACAAGTACTCTGGGCAACTCATAAGTAGAATTACATAATACTTGTGCTTTTTTTAATTTTTATTTATTTATTTATTTTTGGTTTTTTCGAGACTGGGTTTCTCTGTGTGGCTTTGCGCCTTTCCTGGAGCTCACTTAGTAGCCCAGGCTGGCCTCGAACTCACAGAGATCCACCTGCTTCTGCCTCCCAAGTGCTGGCATTAAAGTCGTGCACCACCACCACCACCACCACCACCGCCTGGCCAGTACTTGTGCTTTTATAAGTGGCTTATTTTATCTAGCATAATGTCCTCAAGTGCTGTCCGTATTTTAGCATGTATCAGAACTTCCTTTTTCAGGATTATAGTATTTATTACCACATTTCATTTGCTATCTTTCTGTGAACACTTGGGCTGCTGCCACTTTTGTCGATGGTGACTGATGTTGTCATGAACATGGGAAAAAGATGTATCTTTTCAAATTCCTACTTTGAGTTCTTTTGGCTACATAACCAGTAAGATTGCTGGATCATATGGTATTTCTGTGTTTAGTATTTGAGGAACCACCACTATAGCAGCACCATTTTACATTCCTACCAGCAATTTACAAGGGTTCTAATTTACATTTTTTGGCAAGACTTTGTATTCCCAGTTTCAAATTTTAAAAAATTTAAAAATTTTTTAGTTTTAAAATACAATTTAAAAAAATTGTATCCATAGGTCAAAAGAAATACCGGGCTGAGTTAGATCTAAGCCAGGTGTAATGGTACATATCTATTTGCACTGTGAGACAGAGGCAGGAGATTCACAAGTTTGGGACCAGTCTGGGCTATATAGCAAGTTCTAGGCCAGCCTGGCCTTTATATCAGAATCCTGTCTCAAAAATTAGATCAGGGTCACTGAGATGGTTTGGTGGGTGGTGGTGCCTGCCACCAACCATGACAACCTGAGTTCAATTCCTGGGCCCCATATGGTAAAATTAGATAACTGACTGCTCAGGGTTGTTCTCTTGCCTCCATGTGTACACATAGTTTGAGTGTACACACATACAGACATACAAACACATAAATAAATTGATAAATTAATAAATAAATGTAGTAAAAAAAATTAAAGCCAGACAACAATAGAGTACACCTTTAATCCCAGGAGGCAGAGGCAGGCACGGATCTCTGAGTTCGAGGCCAGCCTGGTCTACAGAGTAAGTTCCAGGACAGCCAGGGCTACACAGAGAAACCCTGTCTCAAACAAAACCAAACAAAACAAACAAAAGGCATAGAGTACCTGGAGTGACTGAGCTTTGCTCACCTCTTTGTAACAGAGAACAGTGTTATCTTCAGCCATGCTGAAGCCGTTATGAATGTGAATAGTATCTTCCAAGAGATACAAAAGTCAATATGCCTGTACAGGGTTATTTTGTAGAGTTTACACCTTTCAAGCATTAATTGGCAGTTTTAAACTGTGGTGGGATCCTTTCAGCACTGTGGATACCCGCTTCTCTTAACTCTTTAAAGTTTTCTCCCTAATTAATGTCTTGCAGTGATCTAGAATCCCGAAGGGATGTGAAGAGAGAGGAAGGAGAGGCCTTTGCTCGGGAGCATGGCCTTATATTCATGGAAACGTCAGCCAAGACAGCCTGCAATGTTGAAGAGGTATCATCACAGAGAAGTGGGGACAACGGCTCGGAGGTTGTACTGTTGTTGGATTTGTCAGCATCCTCTTCTTCAGGGGACATGAGTAAACAAAGAATGTCTTGTGTCAGAGTGACCGGATGTCTCCTTCCAGGGGAATTGTCCTGTTTTCTTTTACCCTGATTCCTAAGGTTTTCCTTTTGCCTTGGATAACATTGTTGGTACATGAAGATTAGATACCACTGTTATTTATAAATCACTTCAGTTGGGAGTCTGACAGAAACTGTCCTCATCATGATGCCAGGTGGTGACGGTACTGCCTCACTGAGTGTATTTGTTTTATTTACACTGGTTGCTAACCTCTAACCTAGCAACACCAGCACCTGAATACAGTAGGATCAACTGTGCTTAAATGTGTTTTGTTGTGGCCATGCTTCTGTTTCTTTTTTTGTTTTTTTGTTTTTTGTTTTTGTTTTGTTTTTTTGGTTTTTCGAGATAGGGTTTCTCTGTGTAGCTTTGCGCCTTTCCTGGATCTCACTCTCTAGACCAGGCTGGCCTCGAACTCACAGAGATCCGCCTGGCTCTGCCTCCCAAGTGCTGGGATTAAAGGCGTGCGCCACCACCGCCCGGCAGTACTTTTATTTCTTTAGATATGGCCATGCTATATAGCCCACACTACCCCAAAACTTGCTGTAGCTCAGGCTGGCCTCAAATTTGCAGTCTCCCTGCTTTACTCCCTGTGGTATTGGGGTGACAGATGTGCATTACCATATCTAGTCAATGGCTTTCTAAGGACATTTTTGGAAAATATTTTTTGTTTGTTTGTTTGTTTTTGAGACAGAGTTTCTCTGTGTGGCCCTGGTTATCCTGGAACTAACTCAGTAGGCCAGGCTAGCCTTGAACTCAGAGATATGCCTGCCTCTGCCTCTGCCTCCTGAGTGCTGGGAGCAAAGTTGTGTGCCACCATTGCCTGGCTAAGATTGTTTGTTTTGAGACAGGATCTATGTAACCTTGGCTGGCCTAGAACTTGCTATGTAGACCAGGTTGGTCTCAAAATCATAGAGAGATCCACCTACCTTCTGCCTCCATAATGCTGGGATTAAAGGTATATACCACCACCATGCTTAGCTGAAATTTTCTGTATTACTCCTTTCTACTGTTTCTCAATTATTCTCAGGTTTTAGTTAGTTAGTTTGAGGTAGAGTGTCTCTGGGTAGCTCTGGGTGATCTAGAACTTACTGTGTAGACCAGGCTAGCCTTAGACTTGTGTGATCTTCTTACCTCTGTCTCCTCAGTGATGAGGTTACAGCTCAGATTCTTAATTCACCTAAAGAATTCAGATAAGGATATTTGTATTTCTCTCATCTCTCTACTTAAATTTAAGACTGATAAATGATTTATGTCTCCCTCAGGCCTTCATTAACACAGCCAAAGAAATATATAGGAAGATCCAGCAGGGTTTATTTGATGTCCACAATGAGGTGAGAAAGGTTGGGGTTGGAACGGGCAGTCACCTTGACAGAAGCTTCCTAGAATGTCCGCACCCCTGCCTGATGATGGCACACTCATCGCAGCTGTCAACCCAAGCTTTTTGGTTTTTTTCCTTTTTTTTTTTTTCGAGACAGGGTTTCTCTTTGTAGCTTTGGTGCCTGTCCTGGATCTTGCTCTGTAGCCCAGGCTGGCCTCGAACTCACAGAGATCCACCTGCCTCTGCCTCCCGAGTGCTGGGATTAAAGATGTATGCCACCACCGCCCAGCCAATCCAATCTGCACTTTTTTTTTTTTTAAAGATTTATTTATTTATTATGGATACAGTGTTCCGTTTGCATGCATCCCTGCAGGCCAGAAGAGGGCGCCAGATCTCATGACGGATGGTTGTGAGCCACCATGTGGTTGCTGGGAATTGAACTCAGGACCTCTGGAAGAACAGTCGGTGCTCTTAACCTCTGAGCCATCTCTCCAGCCCCCAATCTGCACTTTTTTTTTAAGTGCAGATGTCTTAGAACCCATCTTCAGTTTCTGTTTTATCTTAAATCTGAGCCCCATAATGCTGAAAGAGTTACATTGGTGGTCTACAGACTTACATAATATGAATTTTTTTCTTCTTAACTTTAGTTTCTAACTATCCCAAAATATGAGAGATAATTCTTTTTTTTTTTTTAAAGATTTATTTATTATGTATACAGTGTTCTGCCTGCATGTATGCCTGCAGACCAGAAGAGGGCACCAGATCTCATCACAGATGGTTGTGAGCCACCATGTGGTTGCTGGGAATTGAACTCAGGACCTCTGGAAGAACAAGCAGTGCTCTTAACCGCTAAGCCATCTCTCCAGCCTGAGAAAGATAATTCTTAATTGCTTAGGAGGGAAAGCTCTGGGAGAATAAAAGGGAATTATATGCGGACACAGCCCTTCTACTCTTTTGCTTCACTTACTCTTTAAAAAAAGTGGTTTTGGCATACGTGTGTGTATGTGGTGTGCACGTATATATATGCATGTTCACATGTGTGTAGGCAAAAGTGTGGGTGTTCATGTGGAGGCCTAAGGTTGACAACAGGTACCCTCACCATCGCTGTTCACCTTACGTATTGAGGCAGGGTCTCTCACGGAACCCAGAGCTCACTATTTAGACTAGGCTGGCTAGCCAGTTGGCTCTGGGGATTCCATAGCTCTGCCTCCTGAGGACTGGGATTGAAGGTGTGCTGGCGTGCCCACCTGGCCCTTATGGTTTCTAAGGATCTAAACATGGCCCTCATGTTTACACGGCAGTACTTTCCCTGCTCAGCGATCTCTTGGGCCCCCATAGTTCTCCTATTCTTACCCAATCACATCTAATTCTCCACATAGCTGTGAAGTTCATGTGCAGCAGGCACCTTGAAAACAGGCACAAAGCCACCTCTAGTCACCTCCCATCCCCAGTCATTCTCCCACAACCATTTGGCTCGAGAACATGGTGCTTAGAATTTAACTGAAGACTTCTCCCTTCTTCCTGTCCTTTCTCTCATTCACCTCAGCACTGATGTAGGAAATGTTGCCTTTTTTATTTTGCAGGCAAATGGCATCAAGATTGGGCCCCAACAATCAATTCCAATATCAGCAGGACCAAGTTCTTCTCCACGGAACTCTTGTGACGTAGGGTCTGATTCTGGCTGCTGCTGAACATCTGGCCCGAACTCTTTTTTTTCCCCCCCTCCTGGAACAGCTTCAGATCATTCAGCTTAAAGAAAGATCTTTCTTGCTTTGGCTGAGAGCAGCCTCTTTTCAGTGTGTGATGTTTCACTCTTCACCTAAAACACCAGGAGACAGTCGGGCCCTTACTAACCTGTCCTCCATTAGGGACATGAGTATTCCATATAGATCACGGCTCCTTTCATCCTCTGGTGTTAGGATCAAAGTTGATTGTCGCAGTAGTTAAAGAAATAAACAACTTACTAAATACCTACATCTGTTTGCTAGGTGTGGTGGCACATACCTATAATTCCAGCACTCAGGATTTTTGGCAGGAGGATTGCCAGGAGCTTTGAAGTCAGTCTGGGCTACATAAGTATTACCAGGCTGTCCATGGCTCCATAGTACAATCCTGTCTCAGAAAGCCGAAAAGAAAAAAGAGAGAAAGGAAAAAAATACATATGCTATTCCACACCTAACTTGTAGTAGCTTGGGTGAAGGATATTCTGATTGAACATTTAGGACTTAGGATCTGGATAACTTGGATGACACCTCTGTACATAATTTCACTGAGTTTCTTACCTTGCCTTGGAAACCTGCTTGTTTTTCATAGGAGTTCCTATAGAAGCTGGGTGCCTCTGTACTATTTCATTCCAAGTTTTTTTTTTTTTTATTTATTGTATGCCTACACAACCTTAAATATCATTCCTCAGGAGGCCACCACATTGGTTTTTAAGACAGCATCTCTCACAGGAACATGGCACTCCATGATTAGGTGAGGCTAGCTGGCCTTTCTCATAGCTAGTTCCTGTTTCTTAACTACAGAACTTCGAGAGTAGCAGAGTTGGTACTGGACCTGTAGCCACATCGTTTACCTAAGAAAATGTTAATTTTTCATTTTGTTTAGGGGACCAGTTCTAGCATTACAGTTTCTTTCACCAAATTGATCTCTACTGTTTCATCATTTTTTTCTTTCACCTCATTTTTTTTGTTTTGGCGTGTGTGTGTGTGTGTGTGTGTGTGTGTGTGTGTGTGTGTGTGTGTG
>CABHPH010126303.1:26744-40869 GCA_902168325.1 Peromyscus nudipes | reverse complement strand
TTGGAAACATAGGGTTTGGAAATGATGTTGGACCTTGTAAAAGATGGCCGGTGCTTGCTCACTAGCGGGGTTGCAGGCGCGCTGGCAGTTTGCTCCCGCTTTTTCTTACTGCGTTGGAAAAAGCTGAAAATCCCTCTGTTTTCTTTCTCCTTCACGATGTCTGGGGTTTGCGATATTTGGCAGGACTCTCTGCTGATATCCATTGCATATAACTCTCTCAGTCCCAAGTCATTAAGAGATTTTGTCAAGTCCAGGGGCTCCTGAGCCTGATAATCCTTCAACAACACTGTATGCAATGGATCAAACTCACATTTACTGCATATAATGGGAGCAAGATCTTGAAGCGGTGCATGGGGACTAACTCTCACTATGGTCTTCCGCGTTTTCTTAAAGTTGATCACTACTCACACAGTTTTCTCTGGGATTATAGGTGCAGGCTTTTTCTTGTCCAGAGATTTTGGCTTTAAAATGACCTTCTCTACCTCCAGCATTCCTATTGGTGTGTTTGGCTTAAATTTGATGAGATTCTCTTCAGCAGACAGTAAATCAATTGTGTGACTTGATGGGTTTAAGTGATACTGTGCGCAGAGGTACACGAGCAAGTCCATCATTGGCTTACTGCCATGAACAGTAGTAGATTTGAGAACATCTCCAGGCAGGACCACCGTGAGTTCAATGTCTTTATCGATCATATTTTCATCTTGCTCCGTGATGACAGCAGCCGGGTCCCCCGGCAGAAGGGACAGCCTTCGCTTTTGATTTCCTCCCTATGGAGCCAGCAGGCTGCGGGGCGGGAGTGCGGGGCGTGCTGCGGGGTCAGAATCCCGAGCGCTGCGGTCCATCGCGCTGCTGCTTGGGTCCATCGCGCGGGCTCGGGCTTGGAGGCGGCACATCACTGCTGGCCCTCAAAACCAGAGGGAGGACTCTGGCCGTCGCAGAAGTGCAGAGAGCTGTCGGACCGAGTCCTGCAGATTGGCTACCTGCAGGCTGACCTTCCAAGTGCAGGATTTTTTTTTCTTTCTTTTTTTTAATCTTACTGACCCCTGCGGTTGTTAGCCTGTAAATGGCACCTCTGACATATTTTTACCTATATTCTTATAAGTAAATTAAATTTTAATCAAATTTACAGGAATAAGATACTTGCTTCCTCACAAAGACAGTTATAAAAACCTCAACACACAGTGAGGTGCCTAGTACACAGTAGGTACTTATACCATTCTTGCCTTCTCTGAGAACAAACACATTACATAAACTTACTTTTATTTTTAAACAAATTTTAGAACTGTTTTTAATTTTCAGAGCTCTCCCATCATACTGCCTTGCATTGAAGTGGTACAGTTGCTACAGTTAGAAGCCAGAACTGATGTGTCATAATTAGCTGAGACCGCACTTCATTCAGGCGTCCTCACATCTTCTGACCTATGCTCTCTTCCTGCTCCACGATTCCAGCCAGAATATTGCATTACATTCTGTCATCATGTTTTCTCTAGGCAGTGACAGTTTCTATTTTTTAACTGTTGGATAATTTCATACATGCATATAATGTGTTTGAACAAATCTACTCCCTATTGCTTCCTCTCCAGTTTCTCCCCATCCCTCATACCATTTTTATCTCCCAACTTTGTGTGTGTGTTGTTGTTGTTGGTGGTGGTGTGTGTTTTCAAATCCATTGAATCCATTTAGTGATACCTGTGTGCATATGGGTACAGGACAATCTTCTGGAATGTGGGTAGCCTTTCACGGGTCACATACTTGCAGATAACTTATTCTCCACCCTGTAGCAACCATAACTTTCCAATAGTTCCTCAGTTGGGGTGGAACTTCATGAGGCTCTCTCCATTCAAGCTAGGGTTTTGAATGGCTTGATCAAGTGCACGCCTTATGTATGCAGTATATTCATGAGTGGACAGCACTGTCAGGTCTGGGAAATACTGTCTGTCTACAGATGAACACTACCACTGGCCCTTACAAAGTTTCTGCTCCCTCTTCTGTAATGATCCCTGAGCTACTGGGGAAGGAGATGTGACATAAATGACCCATTTAGAGCTGAGCAATTTGACCAGTCATGGGTCTCTGTACCCACAGTATCTACTATAGTATCTATAGTATCTACTATAGAAAGAGGCTTTTGTTGTGAGGGTTGAGAGATACAGTTGAACCATCCTTACAATTTCTTGAATCCCTTGTTTTTTATAACACTAGAATTTTACAGAAGATTTGTGTATGTTTTTATAACATTCTTCTCTTTGATTTGTCTCATGCTGTCCCATTATTATACTAGGGCTGTGGATCTTTGGGAGGAAGATCACAAAGGCAGAGGGCCATTTTCATCTTGTCAGTGGAGGGGCATGCTATCAGTGTGGCCTGTCACAATAGATGTGAATAGATCCTGATCAGCTACTCAGGTGTCTTCATTAATTTCTCTTTCTTCCCATCCAAACTGCACTCTGAGAGGAAGACACTGTGCAAAGTTAAAGAGTGGGGAGTAATGCCCACTTCCTTGGGATTTAAAGTTCTGCTCAACAGATTATCTTTTTTGCCCATTGGTGTATCTGTTTATATAAATATGGACATGTGGATGTTCTTTTTGCACTTTGGTCATATCTAATATTACTTTTATTGTCCACAGTGACCCCCTTGATTGGTTTCTGTGACCCTTTGACACCAGTCAGATAGAAAAAAATCCCTGGAAATCAGTATTTCCTGTATGATATTTACATAGACTTGAGTGCCCTCTTATTAACTCTAAGTACAAATTAGATTGTTACAATATGGCTCATTATGTACATGACATGAGGCTTCTTGGAGCTGGGTAAGTGTGTACCAGAGCTGGTCAGAAATTCCTTAGAAAAAATAAGCAGTTTTTCTAATTCTTTGCAGACTAGGGAACAAATGCAAAAATGAGATGCCCTGCAAGATCAAGTTAATCTTTCATATCTGAAAACAAGAACTGCTGACATCCAATACCTGAACTTCTCCACCACTGGACCTTGAGTCTTACAGGGATCTAGCTCTCCATGACCACAAATGTCCTTGATGATGAAAGTGGTATCTTGTGACTTTAATCAAATCCAGTTTGCTATGCACAGGAAACAGTTGGTATTTTCCTAGGGCACTGATTAATGCAGAAACACTTAGGCTCTTAGCTAATGTGAATAATTATAAGAGAACCTATTTGACTTTATAAGAAATCAATTATACGTGATTGGTGTCTACACTCAACACAAGAGCCACACCTCCTAAGACTTCACCTCTGAGAAAAATGTAACACAGGGTTGATATTCAGATGCATAAGGGGCTAAGCACAGTCCCCAGTTCCCAGCTTTCTGGTGGGCCAGATGTAAGAAATGTGTACAGAACAATGCCAGCATGAGCTCACCCTCCCACATGCACATACCTTTAAATCAGTCCTTAGAACTGCACGGTGAGTTAGCAGGTCCTTTTACTGGGTGTGGCTTGAGCATATATGAGACCTCAAGCACACTTCCACAGTAACACACTTCCTCCATCAAGGCTATCCCACATCCAACAAAGCCACACCTCCTAATAGTGCCACACCGTATGAGCTTATGGGGGCCAATTACATTCAAACTACCACAGTCCAATCCCTGGCACCCATAATCTTCTAACAATATCATAATACAAAATGCATTTAGTCAAACTTCAAAAGTCTCCATAGTCTAACATAGTCTCAATAATGTTTAAAATTTCAAAGTTCAAAGTCTCTTCTGAGATTCATACAATCTCTTAACTGTAATCCCTTATAAAATAAAAAATAAAAAAACAGATCTCATTCTTCCAATATATAATGTCACATAATATATATTACCATTCTAAAACATAGGGAAGGGAGCATAGTAAGGAAATACTGGAACAAAACAAGACCAAAAACCAGCTGGGCAAACTCCAAACTCTGTATCTCCATGTCCAATGACAAAATGCTCTTCAAATCGTCAACTCCTTTCAGCTTTGTTGACTGCAACATAGTTCTTTCTCTTGGGCTGGCTCACTCCCTGTTTTCAGCTCTCATCAGCAGGTATCCCACAACTCTGGCATCTCCAACATCATGGGGTCTCCAATGCAAACCATGCTTCAACTTCACAGCTTCACATAATGACCTCTCTGGGCCTCCATTCCAGGATACCCCTGATATTTGCGTAGCCTCAGCATCTTTCCTTAGTCATGGAAGAAGGTTCCATAATGCCTTTCTTCTATCCTTGACTCTAAAGCCGGAACCACATGGCCCAAACTGTCAAGTTCTGCTGCTTGCTGGAGCTGGAACATAGCCCCCCACATTCAATTATATCTTTGCCAACTTTCTGTTTTCAATGGTTTCTTTCACTGTCTAGTCTTGGTTGTCCTGAAACTGGATCTGTAGCCCAGGCTGGCCTCAAACTCAGAGATCCACCAGCCTCTGTCTTCAGAATACTGGGATTAATGGTGTGCAGCACCATACCTAGCTTTAAGCTTTTCTTTAATTCCTTTTCACAAGTTGGAAGCTTAGCTGGGTGGAATCTTGCCTTGAGGGCACCACTCCCTTTATTGCATTTCTTAATCCATTTATCTTCTTGAACACAAGACTTAACTTCATTCTACCGCCTGGTGCTCCTTTTCTCCTCAAATTGTACATTTTATATTTTTCCTTGCCCAATGTGCTCCTTTTCATTATAAATCTTCATTAGTGTTGCCACTAATAACCATACAACAAAGTCTACAATAGGCTGTTTTGAGATTTCTTTAGCCAATGCAATTAATCCAAAAGTCTTCCCTTTAGCCACAGGCAGACTCTTCAGACAAGGGCAAAAGAAAAAAAGGAAAAAAACAGGCATATTCTTCACCAAAATACCACAAGAATGATCTCTAGGTCACATATTAATATTCTCCTCTTGATCCAGGTACCCATGGTTCAAATTCCCACCACTGTCTTTCATGCTCCTACTAGTATGGCCCGTTATGTAGCACTGAAAGTGTTCAACTGCTTTTCTAATCCACAGTCCCAAGGTTCACATTCCTTCAAACAAGAGCATGGTCAGGCCTATCAGAGAAATACCCCAGTCCCTAGTACCAACTGCTGTCTTAAGTTAGGGTTTCTATTGCTGTGAAGAGACACCATGACCATGACAACTTTGATAAAGAAAAGCATTTAATTTGGGTGGTTTATAGTTCCAGAGATTTAGTCCATTATCATCATGGTGGGGAGGCATGGTGGCATGTTGGCAGACATCGTGCTGGAGAAGGAGGTGAGAGTTCTACATCTTGATCCCACAGGAAACAGGAAGTGAACTCAGACAATGGGCATAGCTTGAGCATATATGACATCAAAGCCTGTCTTCACAATGACATACTTCCTCCAACAAAGCCATACCTACTCCAACAAAGACACACTTCCTAATAGTGCCACTTCCTATGAGCTTATGGGGATCATTTACATTCAAACTACCATACCCAGCATGATGATAATGGACTAAACCTCTAAAACTGTAAGCCACCTAATTAAATGTTTTCCATTATTAAAGTTGCCATGGTCATGGCATCTCTTCACAGCAGTAGAAACCCTAAGACACAGGGTCTCAGTATGTTACTTCGGTTGTCCTGGAACTAATTCTATAGACCAGACTGGCCTCAAAATCAGAGATTCACCTGCTTCTGCCTCCCAAGTGCTGGAATTAAAGGGTGGAGCTGGGATTAAAATTGAACTATACTATACTTTTTAATCCCAGCACCCAGAAGACAGAGACAGGTGGATCTCTGAGTTTTAGGCCAGCCTGATTACAGAGTGAGTTCCAGGATAGCTATACAGAGAAACCCTATCTTGAAAAATCAAACTTAAAAAAGCAGCTAGCTGGTCTTGTTTCCATTTCAAAGTTACAGAAACAGAGATTTGAAGAGGTTTGTATCAATAAGTTTTCTCATTGTTGTAACAACTTGAAGAAGGAATGTTTATTTTGACTCACAGTTTTGGGGTACAGTCTATCAACCAGGGAAGGCTTAAAGTCAGGATTGTGAGGTATCTGGTCATACTGCATCCTCAGTCAGGAAGCAGAGAGAAATAAATGCTTGTGTTCAGCTCACTTTCTCCTTTGTATTTAGTCTGAATCCCAGCCCCTGGAATGTGCCACCGACAATCAAGATGGATTTTCCCTGGCACGGTATGATGGTGCATGCCTTTAATTCCAGTACTCAGGAGGCAGGGCCATGTAAAGCTCTGTGAGTCCAAGGCTATCTTGGCCTACAAAGCAAGTTCTGAGCCAGTCAAAGCCATATAGTGAGACCCAGTCTCAAAAAAATAACAATAAAATAGGTGAGTCTTCTCTGCTCAGTTGAATCTTTCTGAAAACACCCTTATAGACATACCCAGAGATACACAGTGATCCCAATTCCTATCAAGTTGATAAACAAGATTAACTCACAAGTAATTGTTGTTTTCCTCATATCACTCAATTTACAGAGTGGAAATTTCTGTTGTTTTGTGGGATTCATTCCTGGATCTGAGATGTGTATGTAGGGGAGAGATGTGTATGTAAGAAGAGAGGTGTCAGTAAAGAGAGATGTATGGAGAGGAGATGTAGCTGTTGAAAGAGATGTGCGCAGAGAGAGCTAAGTAGAGAGATAAGTAGCTATGTAGAAGAGAGGGTTGTGTAGAGAGCTGGAACAGTAGCTGTGCAAAGCTGTGTATAGGAAGAGATATGTAGAAGAGAGATGTGTAAAAGAGAGATGTGTAGCTATGTAGAAAAGAGATGTAACTGTGAGTAGTGATGTGTGACTTGATAGAAGAGAGATATGTGGAGAGAAGGTATGTAGCTGTTGAGGAAGGATGTGTGGATAGAAGAGAGAGCTTTGTAGAAGGGATGTGTAGCTGTGTAGAAGAAGTGTGTGGAAAATGTAGCTGTGGGGGAATGTAGCTGTGTGGAGACAGAGAGGTTTCCAGAAAGAGATTTTTTAAGATGAAGTAAAAGAGAAAGTTACTATCAGAAAGCATGTGTTTCTTTATTATCCCTCAGACAGAATTCATAGATTTTTTTTTGCATACTCTGGGTGCTACCTGGAGGCTGGCCCACAAGGCAGTGATAGGCATAAGAATAATTTGAGAAGATTTATAAAAAAATAATGATGCTGAGGTCTAATAATTCTGGAGTACAGGATAGGCACAAGCAGTTTCTAAGAGTTCCCCTGGGGATGCTTGTGTCTCCTTCCTCCTACCCTTTTAAGTAGAATTCTGTAATGTACTTGCAGACTTGAAAGTTGTTTTATACAGTTATTTAATTCTTAAACCAGCCTAAGAAGGAACTAACATTCTTATTTCATAAAAGAGAAAAAGTGGGGCTTGAGGACTCTGAAACTCTTAACCCAATATTGCAAAATCAGCATCTGAAACCCAAGAGAATTTGGAAAGGGCTCTTTAGTCTCATCCTAATTTATGATCTATTGCACTTCCCTCTGTACCTCTCCCTCCCTTCCACTTCTCCTCCTGATGTATTTCCCAGTCCATCTGCTAGGACTACTTGGATGCCATTCAAAACTATTAAGTACAGATGGATGGTGAGAAGGAGGAGCTTGAAGACAGATTCATTAGTAAGGAAATGTGAGTTAGGAATAAAAAAATAGAGGAGATAGAAGAAAAATCTTAAGAAGTGGTTTTATTTCCTTAAATCTCAGGTTCCTGGACATTGCAGACCTATGCCACTATTTTATCATCAGAATAAGATCATGCCCCATAGGAGTTCTGTAAGTTGGAGGGTGTTGTGCCCATGTAAGCCATTGCTCTTTCTCTTGTAATTATCAAGTTTGAGGGTAACCTCAGGGTTGCAACAAGCTCCCACAGCTTTGGTACTTAGAATTGTGGAAAAGTCTTCTCATCCAGTTTTGGAAAGCCAAAGCTGAACTCAAGGTGTGGACAGGGCCACACCTCACTGAGGACTGGAGAAAAGAAGTTCCCTACCTCTTCCAGCTCAGAGTTCCTGTCTTGTGGCAGCACCACTCCGGCCTCTACCTTTTTGTTTCCTTATTCCCCTAGACTCTTACATCCTTCTCTGCTTTTCTATTTTAAGGTCATGTGTGGATGGATTAGTACCCACCTGGGCAATTCTATCTCAGACCCTTGCTGCTTAGATCTTTACAACTGCAAAAATGCTACTTACAAGTGCCATGGCATCAACTTCTCTGGAAATAAGGATGCAGGCACATCTTTTGGGGACCAACATTTAACTCATTGCATATCTGAGTCACTGATCACTCCTTGCTTATAGGTTGTCCTAAATCTTTACCACAGTGGCTGAAATCTCTGGTTCACCTATCAGCCCTCCCATGTCTGTCAGCATAGGTCTTTGCAGATTTCAGAATGTTCCCCACACTCTCCCAACCTTTTCCTTTATGTTTCCCATCTCCCACTTGCTTTTCCTCTTTCTGGGTCGTGCTGGTTTTCACCATTTCCTGTTGCACTCAGCAGTCATTGTGAAATTGCTTTTTTTTCTTCCCAAGTCTTTTGATCTTTTGACTTGAGCCCTGTGCCATCTGACCTTCACAGTCACTGCTGAATGCCTGTCTGCACTGGATAGTGACTCATTTATCTCACTGCTGGCCCCTGCCTATGTCATAGCCACATTTTCAGCATGCCAGGTTCTCACCAGAGCTGAAGTGAAGTGCCTTACAGAGTGACTGAAAGGGATTTACCCCAGGTCTCTCCCTCACGATCAGGTAGCCAAAAACACCTTCCTTCCGTCCCATTGATTTGTCTTACTCTTCGTTAAGGCATCTCTTTCTCACCACTGCCACATTAATTACTTTTCCTGTTCCTGTAGTAAAAGTGCCAGTGCAAAAGCAACTTAAAGGGGTTCAGTGTGTCTCACCACTGTGAGGTGCCGTGCACCACGGTGGAGAAGGCATGGGGGTAGGAGCACGCCGTGGCTGCTCACATTGCACCTGTGGTCACAAGGTGGAGAGGCTCACTTCACTTTCTCCTTTACACTCAGCCCAGACCCTTGCTCCTTTGAATGGTCATGCCCATATTTAGGGTGGATGTCACCACCTCCACTAACCTAATCTGGACAATCCTCACAGGCATACCCAGAGGCTTGTCTCCTGGGTGACTCTAGGTTCTGTCATGTGGTAGTCTACATTAAGCACCACATTCACTATTTGTCATCGTTGGCTTGTGGGCCATTTTTCTTATTTTCTCACTCTAAGCTTAGTTAGTGGTGATTAAATTCCACATCCATGACTTTCTTCAATTATTTTCCTGGTGAAGAACTTGTAGCCAGCTGTCATAATGCTACCAAGTTGTTAAATTCACCTTCTCCCTAACACTCTGGGCAAGGTGGCAAGGTCCACAGAAGGCCACATTAACCTGAGTTGCTATTCATGACCAGCAACCCACTTCACTATGAAGAGTGCATTGGTGATTTTCAGATAGATTTGAGGAAAGGAAACAGTAAGCAGATATTTCATTTCTATATCACTTATTCTTTTATGTTATTTGTCATTTCGTTTCCAAATTTTATCCTCTGTATTCAATGTTTACAAGTCAAAGAACAAGTTGAGGGAATGTTAATGATGTCATGCCGTAGCTGGAAGACTGGGTGTGGGTGGCCGTTGGTAGGGAGAGGATGCTTGAACTCTACAATCCTAGTTCCATCGCCTACAAAGGATCAACAGCATCTGCAACACGGAGGTACGGTCAGCAATCTCTGCTGGTGGGAGAGGGATTCGAGGGGAAGCACCAAGAAACAAATGGAAACCTAAATATACTTCTGCCCAGAGGGAAAGGGTGGTCCACAGCCACGGGAATTCTCATCTTTGACAGCATTTTATTAAAATACTCTAATTTTGATTTGAGCAATTATATAATATGCTTTTTAAAGGAAAAAAGTTATTTGCCCTTTAGAACCATAAGAAACAACCAGCTACTCATCATAGCAGACAGCCAGAAGCTTCTGAGAAGTGTTACACCAGTCAAGGTCATTTAGGAAGCTAAGAACTGGATATCATTTTCTGGCAGACTTGCAGAATCAAAATGCCATTTGTTAGTTAACAGAATTAAACTGATGATAATCTCAAAACTACATAAGAAAATCAAATTTATCTAGCTCTTCAAAGCATTATTTTTCATTTTGATCAAAAGCAAAGTGTGCTTCTTGGTATAGACAATTTTATTTTTAAACTGGGCAAATGATGTGTACCAATTTTCCCATTACATATAGATTATCTTTATTTTAAGAATAAAACTGTTAGATTTAAGAAATTTAAGAACATAGAAAATACTATTCAAATACTAGGGAGCATTAAATTGTCTTCTGTAGTACTTTTATACACAGAATCAGAGGGATTTGGGAAGAGTTAAAGAATTTTATTGGAATAGTAGTTCTTAAAAGTATTTCTTGAATTATTTTAACATTTTGTACAATAAAATTTTAATTATTCATGAGAAAGTACTGACTATTTAGAGACTAGTTCTTAGTCATGTACAAAGCATTTCACATATCCTCAAAATCATTGAATACAAACACTATCATAGAAACATATGAAGCTGAATTAAGCTGTTATTATTAAAATAATTATTGTCTTAGGGTTTCTATTGCTGTGAAGAGACACCATGATCATGGCAATTCTTATAAAAGAAAACATTTAATTGAAGTGGCAGCTTATAGTTCAGAGGTTTAGTCTATTATCATCATGGCAGGAGCATGGCAGCATGTAGGCAGACATGGTGCTGGCTACATCTTGATCAGAAGGCAACAGGAAGTGGACTGAAACACCGGATGCGGCTTGAGCATATATGAGACCTCAAAGCCCACCAGTGACACACTTCCTCCAACAAGACCACACCTACTCCAACTAGGCCACACCTCCTAATAGTGCCGCTCCCCTTGGGGGCCATTTTCTTTCAAACTACCACAATTATCATTTTTACAGGTTCTCAAATAGCCCAGTCTGGATTCAGGCTTTCTATTTAATCGAAGACAATCTTGAGATCCTTCTTCCTTCACCTCCCGAATGCTGGGACTGTACATATGCCACTGTGCCCAGCTGGATTAAACTCCTATTAAAATGTTGGTTTCTCTGTGGTCTTGTCACCTGCTAAATGAGGCAGACTGGAGACAGCCCTCATCAGCAATCACGAGAAAACAGTGCATATGTAGCAGATCTAGGTAGGCCTGCACCGACATCCCAGAACACAGGTCTCTCTCAATACCTTCATTACCACTTCTGCCTTACACTAAAGCCAGGCAGTGCTGTAGGCTGGGGAGAAAGTGGTCCTGAATTCCAGAACTCCTGACTCTAATCAATGACTTAGAGCAGCATCTGAGCTACCCACAGACTATCATGAAGATTGTTTAGCATGTAAGGAACCTGCCACACAGTGGGGAAATCACCAACTCCTGCCCTCAGGTCACTGAATTAAATCATGGAGTGCAAGACAGACAACAGTCTGAGATGCTGTGTGTTGTTTTGATTTGTTTTTTTCTTTTTGGCGGGCTCTGCCACCCAGCTCCCAAATAAATCACACATGGAGGCTTATTCTTAATTATAAATGCCTGGCCTTAGCTTGCTTATTTCTAGCCAGCTATTCTTAACTTTAAAGTATCCTGTCTATCTTTTGCTTCTGGGCTTTTCCTTTTCTATTCCTGTATACTTTTCTTTGTTTCTCCATTGCTGATGGGTGGCTGCACCCTGATGTTCTCCTCCTTCTCTGGCTACTTCTTCTTTTTTCTTTCTCCCAAATTTCTCCTTCTATATATTCTCTCTGCCTGCCAGCCCCACCCATCCTTTCCCCTGCCTTGCTACTGGCCATTCACTCTATTACACCATCAGGTGTTTTAGACAGGCACAGTAACACAGCTTCACAGAGTTAAACAAATGCAACATAAACAAAAGTAAAACACCTTAAAATAGTATTCTACAACAGCTGTGGGCTTGAGGTTGTAGACTAGATGCTGTTTGAGAGGCTTGGTTCTGTTCTTTGTTCAAATCTAGTTGGTACTCACCAGGAAGGGAACATTATTTAAAGTTAAGTGTGGTTTCTGCTTTCCAGGAGTAGTCATCTCACCAATGTTTATTTCAGGATCTGAAGTGGATGTGCCATAATACTGCCTTCTAGAAAGACACAAAGATGAACTAAATCCAGGGAGGCTTCAGCTTACAGAGGGAGAAAACAAGAGTAAGAATATACTTTTGCCTGGGACCGGTATAACGTGTCCAAGTAACCACAGGAGATGGTCCTTCGTTCCTGGTTTTCTCTGCAGCCTTCTCACTCAGCACTAATCAGATCTAGTGCGGGTGTGCTAAACAAATGTCAGCAAGTGGAAACCACCCTGCACCAGGTGTCCTTCTGTGGCAGGCACTGTTTGGGGAACTTATCTTGCTCAAACTGGTGAGAGGGTTATTGGGAACACCACAGGTGGGGAATCACACATGTGATATAACCAAGCCACAGACTACGAGTGATGGAGTTGAGAATAAAATACAAGTCTGTCTTCCCCAAAACTTCTCCCCTAGAAACGCATGCTTGCTACCTCACCTCCAAGCATTTATTTCCATGTCAGCCTTGTTGCTGTGCAAAAATATCCAACAAAATCAACTCATGGCAGGGAGCGGGAATGGGGGGCAGGCATAGAACTTACAGGTTCAGCTGGATGTTGACTGGCTCCATGTTGTGGGCCTGTGATAAGCACATCACAGCAGCAGGAAGACAAGGCAGAGCCTAGATGGCTGCAGAAGAACTGGAAAAGGGATGGATGAGAACAGGATACTCTCTTCAAAGGCACAACCCACCTACTCTAAGAGGCAAGAGCCCATTTGCTATAAACTTAGCAAACTGTGTCAGTCAGCCCACTGGTATCAGCACCCCTGTGACCCAGGTACTTCAGGACCACAAGCCAGGGAGCAGGCTTTAACACATCAGCTTTCGGGGATGTTTCAGATCCAGACTATAACCTATACTGAAGGTCACACATATTAAAGGAACCCTAAATTATTCATAGATGATCTGAAAAACAATGCCTGGCCTACGAAGCTCTTGTCAGGACTGACCCTGGTCTGCTGTAGGACGGTCTGTATGTCAAATTACTCTGATTGGCCAATAAATAAAACACTGATTGGCCAGTGGTCAGGCAGGAAGTATAGGCGGGACTAACAAGAGAAAAGAACAGGAAGGTGGAAGGAGACACTGCCAGCCACCGCCAGGACAAGCAGCATGTAAAGATGCCGGTAAGCCACAAGCCACGTGGCAAGGTATAGACTTATAGAAATGGATTAATTTAAGATATAAGGACAGTTAGCAAGAAGCTAATGGCCATACAGTTTGTAAGCAATATAAGTCTCTGTGTTTACTTGGTTGGGTCTGAGCGGCTGTGGGACTGGCAGGTGAGAGAGATTTGCCCTGACTGTGGACCAGGCAGGAAAACTCTAGCTACACTGGTCTGTTTTGATTTTCCCTGCTCAGTGAGTGAGACTCTGAATCACAGACCACGCAACATGTGTCAGTGCCAATCAGCTGCCACTCAGATGCCCTTTCCCAAGACCATGGCAACTGCATGCCCTTTCCACCTCCTTTACAACATTTTTCATGTTGAATAAAGCATCTGCTAAGTACCTGGACCTTCTGTGATCTCCTTTGGTTATCTAACATTGGCATAATTTTGCACCTTTCCTTTCTTGGGCTACGTCCTTGCTATTTTTATGGCTGCTGTAGTTAGAGCTAAAGAATGCTATGCAAGCCTGCAAGTGCCCATACAAGGATGCTGTGCCAAGCATACAGTTCCACCCCTGAGGGCCAATAGTCCAGCAGCTATCCCTTCCTTGTGGATGATCACAGACCACTGTGGGTGTTCCTGTTTTTAAAAAAATGAATAGGCATTTGACTTCTTGTTTTCTCTTTAAAATTCATTTTTATCAATTAACTAGAGGATGAAAGTGAGAGAACATCTACAAAAAAGCAAAAACAAAAAAACCAAACAAAACAAAAAACGGGAAAGAGCAAAGTGGTGGAGCATTAGCCTTGAGGTCACCAAGATGCATCTGCCTACCTAACATCTACAGTGTCTGCCATATTTGGCTGTAAGTCTGTCCCAGCTGACTGCAGGTCTGTCCCAGCTGACTGTAGGTCTGTCCCAGCTGACTGCAGGTCTGT
>CABHPH010126303.1:13864-26734 GCA_902168325.1 Peromyscus nudipes | reverse complement strand
GCTGACTGACTGTAGGTTTGTCCCAGCTGACTGCAGTTCTGTCCCAGATGACTGCAGGTCTGTCCCAGCTGACTGACTATAGGTCTGTCCCAGCTGACTGGCTGCAGGTCTGTCCCAGCTGACTGCAGGTCTGTCCCAGTTGACTGCAGGTCTGTCACATCTGACTGCAGGTCTCTCACATCTGACTGGAGGTCTGTCACATCTGACAGCAGGTCTGTCACAGCTGACTGTAGGTCTGTCACAGCTGACTGTAGGTCTCCTATATCTGACTATTATCTGCCACAGTTGACTGTGTCTGCCAAAACTGTTTGTTCTTACTGCTGGTCTTTTGTATCTTATTACAGGCCTGCCATAGAAGACTGTAAGTATACAATCTCTGACTGTAGGTTGTTTCTCACTATAGGTCTGTCTTATATTATAGGTCACAACTTGCTGTGGCCTGTCAAATCTCACCATAGGTCTGTCACATTTACCTGTAGGCCTTGGGTGGCATTTTCAGTTTATGGGTGCATGTGTAACCAAATGAGAACTCAGAAGAACCATTCCAAAATCAAGTGGAAACAGTAGAGAGGCTCCTTTACTTCTCATTAACTAATCATTACTTGGGTGCTAGTATGATGTGTAATAATCCCTGCCTGCTGGATGCGTATGGTCTAGAGTTAGGAATAGAGAAAGGACTTCTGGTTGTCATGGAACAGGCTGCTTTGCTGACAAAATTGCAGACTGTACTTAGAATTCAAAGGAGTATCTCAACATAGCTAGGTGAGGACAACCAAGGAAACCCAGAGAGGAGGAAAAGATGTGGACAGAATCCACTGTGGCAAGGCATGTTCCAGAGATAATAGCAAGCAAATAAGTATAAGAAAGCACAAGGGCTTGTCATGCTCATGGAATCAAAGAAAGGAAAATTGTCCCTCAGGAGGGATATTTGGCTTTCAGATTGTGTAGTGGGTCTTTTTTTGAACCACCTGCTCCCAAATAATGATACAGAGACTTATTAAGTATGAAAGCTTGGCCTTAGATTAGGCTTGTTCCCAACTAGCTCTATTACCTTAATTTAACCCATTTATATTAATCTACATTCTGCCACATGGCTCGTTACCGCCCCTCTATTCTGTACATCCAACTTCCTCCATGTCTGGTTGATAAATCCCCCAGTCAGATTCTTTCCCAGAGTTCCTATCTCTGCCTGGAAGTCCTGCCTATCCTCTCCTGCCTAGCTATTGGCCACTTAGCTCTTTATTAAACCAATCAGAAAGTGCCTTAGGCAGGTAAGGAAGGACAGAGACACATCTTCACACTCTGTGATCAAATATCTCACAACGTTTCCCTCTTTTTGTCTAAATAAAAAGGTTTTAACGCTAATACAGTAAAACTATATACAATAATTATTAGGTAAGAATTATATTCACAATGTCCAGCCCATTTGTATTTAGCAACTTAGGAAAAAGCACTCTATTATATATCCTCTCTTGTTGAGCCCAAAGTTTTGTACCTAAATCACTTTCTACTGTAACTTGTATTACCAACCTAAAAATATCTTTTTAGACCTTAAAACATTTTTTAGATAAACAACTTAAGCTTTTATGTTTCTCAACTTTTATAAAGTTTACATCTCTTTTGTGAGTTTCTTTTCTGAGTTTGGTAGCAAGGAAAACTGTAAAACTATAAACTATCTAGTCTTCAACCCCATCAGAGACCTGAGAAGGATAAAAGTGAAGAGCAAGCAACTTCCAAAACTATGGAAATGACAGAGACAGCTGGTTGCTTGAATAGTCACTCAAGTTTCCTCTGCAACACTGGGGCATCCATCTTCAGTCTACAGGCCTAGAGTACCTGTCAGACTTTTCTGTGAAGCAGGAATTTTGAAGGACTGCCCTGCCTCATCTTGGCAAAGTTCTGCAGTCTGCAAGCAACAGCATCTTCAGGGGACCCTGAGAAAATTGGGATGATGGTCAAGTCCTGGGAGATTTAGCTCTATTGTTTGTTGTCCAGTGATGGGAAAGTTCAGGGCTTAACTCAAGTCCTGGATAGAGTAGTCTGTGAGTCTGGACCATATTAGCTAACTGCTTTGAAGTTGTCCTAGATGCAGATATCTGAGGAAACTGCAGCAGAGGCATTCTTAGAGGCTGAATCACCTGAGCTACTTGTCTTCATTTGTGTCTGGTTCTTTTTCTCTAAAAACACACAAACTTTTAAAGGTAACATACATATCTGCATTAACACAAGTATGGAATTGCAGTGTACACAAATCAGCTAAAGATGATTCTCTGTTCTAAGTTTGAGCAGGTAAAAGACATCTGTCAACTTTATAAGTCTGTTTGGACTGCATATTCAAACTCTCATGAGGACTCTGTAGCCAACACTCAGCATATATGTCACCTGTCTTATAGTTTTTCTTGGTTTCTTTCTTCATGTCTGCAGCCATGATTTCCAGGAGGTCTCATCCATTCTAATCTGATCTTTACTAATTTTGAAGAAATCCATAGTTTTTGTTTCCTGTGGAAACAATGGCATAACCTCTCCCCAATGCAACACATTTCCTGACTCCATTCTGAAGTTCTTAAAATAGACAGGCTGGTTTAATTCAGCAGTTTTAAAATCCATTATCTCTCAGCAGCTACCATTTTTTGTTCATTAGTACTTTTTGGTTTTTTATTAAGAATTTTTTTATTCATTTTACACACCAACCACAGATCCCCCTCTCTTCTCTCCTCCCGCTCCCCCCACAGCCTCCTTCCCAACCCATTCCCCATCCCCTCCTCCAAAAAGGTAAGGCCTCCCATGGGGAGTCAGCAAAGCCTGGTACATTCAGTTGAGGCAGGTCCAAGCTCCTCTCCTTGTATCAAGGCTGTGCAAGATGTCCCACCACAGGTAATGGGCTTCAAAAAACCAGCTCACACACCAAGAATAGATCCTGATCCCACTGCCAGGGACCCCTTAAACAGGCCAAGCTATACAACCATCTCGCTTATGCAGAGGGCCTAGTCCAGTCCCTTGCAGGTTACACAGCTGTTGATCTAAAGTTCATGAGTTCTCACTAGTTTGGTTCAGTTGTCTCTGTAGATTTCCCCATCATGATCTTGATGCCCCTTGCTCATAGAATCCCTCTTCCCTCTCTTTGACTGGACTCTTGGAGCTATACCTGGTGCTTGGCTGTGAATTTCTGCATCTGCTTCCATCAGTTACTGGATGGAGGCTCCATGATGACACAGTATTTACCAATCTGAAAATTTAAAGTTAATAAAGCACTATACAGGGTCCAAATGCCCCATGTTATATTTCTCATCCTCACATGGCTTATTCTCTTTATATAACTTTACTATCTCTTTAAAGAATTTGCTTTATTATTTTCAAACAATTTTTTCTATGACTATCTTTATCCATTATCTTTTCTTTCTTCAGCACCTATACATATTTTCAAGCATACATTTCCTGTTCAGATGTTTTCTCAGTCTGAACTTGGCTTTCTATGCAGTATAGCTCTGGGAAAATGTTCCCTTTGCCCTTCTGTGTATCTGCAGGATCCTTTTGAGGCTCTGTTTAGCACATGGTGCTGGCAGCTGGCTCCCACCCCTTCGGGTCCCTGAGAGCCAAGCCTCATGTCTTTGAGCACCAGCTGGGAGCTGTGCCTATCTTCTCTGGCTCTGGGAAGTTTTTGGACACATGCTGTGGCAGGCGTTTCTACCTAGTCTCCTGGCAGCTGCTCACTGGCCCTACACTTGGATATATGTGCCTCCACATTGGATGCCAAATATAATGGGTCTTTCTTTGAACTGTCTCCTTTTGAATAATAACATGGAGAGTTGTTATTAAGTATGAAAACTTGGCCTTAGCTTAGGCTTGTTCCCAAATAGCTCTTATAACTTAAATTAACTTGTTTATATTAATCTACATTCTGCCATGTGGCTAGTTACCTGTCCTCCATACTGTACACCTGACTTCCTCTGTGTCTGGCTGGCAAATCCCCCAGCCAGATTCTTTCCCAGAGTTCCTATGTCTGCCTGGAAGTCTCACCCATCCTCCTCTACCTATCTATTGGCCATTCAGCTCTTTATTAAACCAATCAGAAGGTGCCTTAGGCAGGCAAGGAAAGACAGAGGCACATCTTCACACAGTGTGATCAAATATACTGCAATAAAGTCACTCTAGAGGCAAAGCCAGAGAGAGAATCAAGAGCCAGGGTGTGAAGACAGGTTTTCTCTGTAAGACTGGGGAGTTTGGGCTTATGCCATTTACCAATGTGACATATGTACAGGGGAATCTGGCAGGGTAGTACTCAAAACCAACTGAGGCATGCCTGCCTCTGTGGATCTGAGTTTAGGGTCACTTTGTGTGCACTCTCTTACCACTGTCCCTAGTTTTGTGGACTTAGAAAATAGATCATGGGAGTCATTTAGAATCTCAAACCCACTGCTTACTCTCTTACTGGCTTTCTTATCTGAAGAAGTATTGGGGGCACAGAGGTCCTTGTACTCACAGAGAAGCACTAAGAGAACCAGGAATGTTAATCACACAGGAGTGTCTCCTCAATGGAAGATATACAAATCAAACACCTACATTTCATTCAGAAAGCTGAGAATGGATTTTGTTAATGACCTGATAACCTTTTTGCTCTCTGAAGGGACAGAGCTCACCCTAATTCCCCAGAATGATTATCTCAGACTCTTCTATCCCTATACCATTATCCATCCTTAGGGTAGATGCCATAAGTACTTTATGGCTACTGACCTCTATGCTATGGCTCAGAGACCACATTAGGTTCTAGGCCTTTTAGCTGTAGAACCTACCCTCATGGTCACATGTAGTTTTTAATAGAGTCTCTACATAGTCACACCCTAAGCTTTATTGTGCACTTGGAATTGATTATTGCCTAGAGACCTTTTCCCAAATTGTACTGTGTTTTAAATATGCTGACAATGAACTGCCTGGTGTTAGACTCCCCAACGTCTGATGCAGGTTGACAAAGTCAATTTTCTGGGTTTTCATTCTTATCTCTTTGTGGGGTTCATTTCCCTGTATGACACCTGTAGAGAACCCCACAATGAAGCCCACTTAGTGTAGCTAGAGTTTTCCTACTGTGCCCACAGTCAGGACAAATCTCTCTCACCCGCCAGTCCCACAGCCGCTCAGACCCAACCAAGGAAACACAGAGACTTATATTGTTTACAAACTGTATGGCCGTGGCAGACTTCTTGCTAACTGTCCTTATATCTTAAATTAATCCATTTCTATAAATCTATACCTTGCCACATGGCTTGTGGCTTACCGGTATCTTCACATGCTGTTTGTCATGGTGGCGGCTGGCAGTGTCTCTGGCTCAGCCTTCTACTTCCCAGAATTCTCTCCTCCTTGTCCCGCCTATACTTCTTCCTGCCTGACCACTGGCCAATCAGTGTTTTATTTATTGACCAATAAGCAACATGTTTGACATACAGACCATCCCACAGCAACTTAGCCTCTACAATTGCTACTGTTCTCACTGGTAAGATGATATAAGAACATTCATGTGGCAGAGCTGTCACATGGAAGGCCAAAGAGAGAAAACGTGGCAGACAGATGGCCTGTCTGGATGCCTAGGAAGAAGCCATTAGGACTTCAGTGGAGCTGTTTGTAGAATGGTGTGTGAGGGGAAGGTCTACATTCCTTCCCTTCTGTCCTCCAGTCAAGTGAATAAGGATCAGCTCAAGCTGACTGGAATGAAGCACCACAGAAGCCTCAAATGAGGCTTCCCAAAGAGGTGAAGAATCCGTGAATATTTAATATACAGTTCTCATCAATAAAGTCAAAGAGGAGAGGGAGAAAAGAGCATTTTGAGGAGGACAGAAAAACATCCATAACAAATAAGATGGAAGGTGAGTCCCAACAGACAGCAAATTGAACCCAAAGAGGGGAGACTTCACAGGTGTCTTTCAAAAGGAGGTTAAAGTGTGGACAGTTTCCTTTCTGAGCTCATTTCCACCAAGACATCCATCAGAGATTGCTGACACATTGTCACTCCAAGAGAAAAAGGATGGAGTAGAAACCATAGGAGCCAAGACTAGAACTTCATCCAGCATGACACATTCTCCAGTTGTCCCATCCCCAAGGTTCTTTCATTTATTTTTTTCAGATCATTAAACTTTTTTTTATGTGCCCCCATGCAAAGCCCACTCACCCATCCTGATCTGGGTTTTCCTATCCCTCTTGACTGAGGGACGCCTCCTGTATCATATCTAGAATCCTTGCAACTTCCAGAGACCTATGGGGCATTCTTGGCTTCCTGGAAGCACAGCCTGGAGAAGGGTGCATGGTGCTGGCTGCTGCACATGCTGGTTCTTCTGACTTTCAAACTGTCTACGCCCACAGCACTGAATAGAAAGGCTGGACCACTTCACTGTTTCTCAGTTGGGCTAAAACCATTGGAAGCTGCCTTTCCTGTACTCGTTTTAAGTTGCTCAGACTTCTGAATCTTATGTCCAAATACCACAACGGGAAGAAAATATGTCTCTGATCTCTGCTCTTGTTTACATACCAGTCTATAGTTCTTGAACATAAATTTTGAAACATTATGAAATAGCATAGCCACCCAGCTAGAACATGATAGATTATATAAATCAGCCAGTTCACATGTAAAAAAGATTTTTTTTACTCTGCTTTATAAGATCTCAAGAATTTGGAAATTTAAATATACAGAGAAATTATTTAGATACTTCATTAGAAACTATGGACAAAAATAATAAACCATCTATCATATTAGAGTTGAACACTGAACTGAAAGGAAACAAACTTGAGCTATTCCCTGGCCCTAAAAATGCCAGGAGCCATTAGCATCTGAGATTTGGAGCTTCCTGCCAGTCACATGCAGAGGGCACCACTGCTAGAGATGCACACTTAACACATAGTTTTGCATCTAAAAATTTATTTCTAACCTTAGCATAAAGTCTCACAGAACAGAAATATCCTTGGTTGTTTGTTATGCATATACATGGTTTAGCTCTCACTATGTTTGATGAATTGGACTTGATGAATTGTCTTAAATCATTTTGTGGAAAGTTAGACACCTTGATGGAGTAAGTGAATGATAATATTGGAGTCCTATTGCTTCAGCAAAGCTGCAGGGGAGCACAGAAGCACAGGCAGAGGAGTTTCACAATGCTGTCAGAATAAAGGGACTGACTTACCTCTGTCACTCAAAGTAGAGTCTGGTCCTTCAGAATCACACTGATTGGGCTCCAGTGTTCTCTGGAAAATGACCTTGGGAACGTTAGATACAGTGATGGGAGATAGAGAGTTCCATAGGGCATCGCTTTAATATCTAAAAGAATGTGGGGGGTTGTATGTAGAGAGGCCTCCAGTTCCAATGGTAAGAGCTTAGGAGCAGGGTGGTGCATCTACAGGTGGAGAATATCTAAACAAAGCTCTGAGGAATTCAGAGCACAGTTGAGTTCAAAGGACAGCAGTGAGGAGATCATACCACCTTGGAAGCGTCCATGGTTTCTGTTACTTTCTAACACACCACCAAAAACTCAGGAACTTAGAGTGCCTGGACTTTAAGACCTCATGGTTTCTGTGACCATGGGGGAGTCCAAAGTTGGGTAGGCAGGTTCTCTGCTCAGGTTCTCACTAGGCTGAAGCCCAGAGTACAGTCAGCTGTTATGCCATTGTCTGAGGCCAGCAGGAGGCTCTGCCTGTTTTTCAAGCTGAGTCCCTGGCTCTTTCTTCTTATCTCTCTTAAAGTCTCACCTGTTTGAGGCTGGACTCCAGGGAATCTGCCTTTTGGGTTAACTTTAAACCAATGGTTAAGAGCTTTGTTGCACAAATCTTAAGTGGTCTTAAATAAAAACCTGGAGCCAGAATAGTCAAGAGGGTGCCTGAGCTGGCCTACTCTGGTGATCAGATGGCTGAATACCCTAACTGTCATCATAGAGCCCTCATCCAGTGACTGATGGGAGACAGATGCAGAGATCCATGGCCAGGTCCCAGGCTGAGCTCCAGGAGTCCAATCGATGAGAGAGAGGAGGGATTCTATGAGCAAGAGATATCGAGACCATGATTGGAAAAATTACAGAGATAACTAGCCAAACTAGTGGAAACGCATGAACTGTGGACCAGTAGCTGAGGAGCCCCCATGGTACTGGACTATGTTGTGGATGTTGCTCTGTATAAATAAAATGCTGATTGGCCAGTAGCCAGGCAGGAAGTATAGGTGGGACAAGCAGAGAAGAGAATTCTGGGAATAGGAAGGCTGAGTGAGGAGATGCTGCCAGCCACTGCCATGAGTACCAACATGCAAGATACTGGTAAGCCACGAGCCATGTGGCAAGACATAGATTAATAGAAAAGGGTTAATTTAAGATAGGAGAACTAGATAACAAGAAGCCTGCCATGGCCATACAATTTGTAAGCAATATAAGTCTCTGTGTATTTACTTGGTTGGGTCTGAGCGGCTGCAGGACTGGCAGGTGAGAGAGATATGTCCTGACCGTGGGCCAGGCAGGACTGGAGAAAACTTCAGCTACAGGACTAGGCCCTCTGGATAAGCAAGACAGTTGTTTAGCTTGAACTGTTTAGCCAACACTCCCCCCCCCCCTCCCCGCAGTGGGATCGGGACCGGTCGCTAGTGCATGAGCCAGCTTTTTGGAGCCTAGTGCCTATGGTGAGACACTTTGCACAGCCTTGGTTCAGGGAAGAGGGGCTTGGACCTGCTTCAACTGAATATACCAGGCTCTACTGACTCCCCATGAGAAACCTTGCCTTGGAGGGAATGGGGAGTAGGTTGGGGGAAGGCTGGGGGGCTGGAGGAAGGAGGAGAAGAGGATCTGTGGTTGGTATGTAAAATGAATAGAAAATTTCTTAATAAAAAAAATTAGTAAGAGGGAAAAAAAACAAACAAACTCGGAGCCAGATATCAGGGTGAAAGCTGAAAGATCAGAGAAGCAGAGCAAGCCACAACCACCACCTCTTATCTTACCAACTCCTCAGCCTGAAAGAGTGTGAGTTCCTGTCTCCTCCTGCCTTATATTCCTTTCTCTGCCCAGCCATATCACTTCCTGTCTCAACCTTCCTAGTGCAGGGAGTAAAGATGTGTGATCCCAAGTACTAGAATTAAAGGTGTGTGCCACCACTGCCTGACCTCCGTGGCTAATTCCGTGGCTGACTCTGTCCTCTGATCTTCAGGCAAGCTTTACTTCTTAAATTACAAATATATCACCACAGAGCTTTGATTGCATCAGGAAAATTTCTCTGGGAAAATAATGTAATTACCACTGACCTGAGAGATCCTCATGCTCATACATTCTGCCTATAGGAGAGAGAACTGGACAGGTGACGCAGGCCAGGCGGCTCTCTGGCGGTCTTAACTCAGACATACAACTCATTGACGCCCGGCAGCACCGCTCACGGGTGCCAACATTGCAAAGGAAAATAGTCACTCCAGATGGTAGAATTCTCTCCTTAAAATGATGCCAACATTTACTGTTATATAGTGAGAACCCAAGCATCCATGTGATAACTCTGAAATATTTGTTTTTAGGAAGGTGTGCACACTTAGAATTTTAATTTTTAAGAACATTTGAGAAGACTCGGGCCTTTAGAACAGTCATCTGTGCAGCTTTAAGTTAAACTGTTCAGTTGAGTCATTATTTTAGAATTACGCCTCAGACTGAAATATTACTCAGAACACTGACGAGAATCTGAGTTCTGACACACCATAAGTTCATTTACCAGGTTTATAAGAATAAGAAGCTCTTAAGAGGTCTGTTAAATCAAATGATTGATGCACTTAAAAAAAGAAACAAAAATAAATTACGGTAATGAAAGTGGTTAAATATTAAGGGACTCAATTAAGTCTGACCGTAAATTAAAAGAATTACTCCAAAGTAACTGTAAAATTTTCTAATTTATGAATGTGTTAATAACAATCACAAACTAATGCATAAACATGAGAAACATTTTATACCAAAATAACCTTGGAGAGTTTTTTTGAGGCATAAACACTGCCCTTGAGGACATAAAACACACACATTTAACATGTGTGGTGTTGCTGTTGGGTATATGCCACTTGACTTCTCCAGCCTCTTTCCTCATCTACCAGGAAGCCACCATAGTGACCTTAGAACCCACAGTCAGTGCCCAGAACCCATATAAAAGTGCTGGACATCATGGTACATGCTTGCAATCCCAGCCCTGGGAAGAAGGAGATGGGCAGAACCTTGGAGCTTGATAAGCAGCAAGTCTAGCCTAATTGGCAACCTCCAGACCAGTGAGAGGCCCTTTCTCAAAAGCCAAGGTGAATGGCTCCTAAGAAAGATTCCCAAGATTGTCCTCTGGTCCCCAAACACATATACACACACATATAACCAAATATACATGCACACATATACACAGCAAATTAAATGAGGCACATTATTGGGATAAAGTACCCAGGCGACATGCTTCTCCTAAACACATCAGAGGCTTCCCCTGCTGTCCACGCATGATACCCTCAGCCTTTAGTGCCATTTTGGTTGTTACTTTCCTAGGCACAAATACTATTTAGAGAAATATGCCAAGGGCAACACAGTGAAGTACAGGGGCCATCACTCTCTTCCTATGTTCACCAGACAGTAGCTGAAGGGAGTCAAGAGCACCATTTCAGTCCTTAAGAAATCAAGTCACAGAAGGCTGGGGAGCAGCACAAGGCTCCAAGGATTTTGTGTAACTGTGTTCCTGTGCCAGTATCTCAGGCCAAAAAAACTGGAGTGGAGTTTAAAACAGTCGAGGAAGGAGAGGCGGGTTATTCCCTCTGGGCTCAGTGTGCCTGGTGTCCCAGCACAAAGGAATGCAGTCTGTCTGGGCAGAAGTTGAGCCGAAAGCCCAGAGGACCACAGACCCTGTGGCCCAGTGCTCGCCTTGTGATGGTATGTGGGGAATAGAGACCAATCCACCTTCCCTGGTGCCTCCAGCTGAAGATTGAAAACTGTTTCCAAGAAAAAATACTAAATGGATTATTCTGAATATATAATACATTGGTTGCCGTTTTATTCCCCCCTCCCTGTTTCTCAGGCTGGCCAGTCCCCGATTCTCTATTCTTGTAGTCCTCCTTCCATTATTAGTGTGTCAAGTTTCTTAGGAAAATGTAATGATCCTGGAGGGGAACAAGCACAGATATAGAAAGGTGCGTGTGTGCATGCGTGTGCCTGTGTAACAGAGACAAGAGAAATGAAGGAGAACTATAAGAATAGGAAATCAGAGACTGGCTGGCCTGAGAACCAAGGACGGGGAGATAACAGAGCAATATCCAATTTAGTAAGTATTTATTGAGGACCCACAGGGAGCATGGCAACCCACTGGGAACTAAGTGGAAGCAAATTCAATTCTCTCCAGTGCTGAAGGGCCGGAAAGCACAGCTAGGGAGCTGCTAGGAGAGAGCCGGTGTGAGGACCAGCAGACCCACACGGCTCTGTGAGCACCTGGCTCTATCCTGGTTTTCCTGGACGGCCTGGGGGCTGCTGGGGGCCGGGGAGGGGGAGGAGGGACAGGACAGGACAAGACTCGGGCTTCCGCAGTTCCACTGAAAGAACAAACATGGAAGAGACAAAGATGGAAGTCTACATTATGCTCCCTGTTGCTTTGTACTTATGTTATTGGCCGTTAAAGGGCCCTATAGTAGTAGTGAAGTATTTCTTTATAAGAAAAATCTGATATCTCAAAATAAAAATTAGAAACACTAAAATTTAAAGGAGATAGACAGCAAGATAATACATTTCTCTTATATCTCGCATATAATGTACAGAATTTTAATTTTAAATCTCTGATTTATACAATGCAGTCTAGAAACTTAGACTCAGGAATATCAATCAGAGTATATGACACATATCTAAATGGAATGACTTTAGGTGACCTGCAGAGAGAGAAATACAGACTCACAGCATCTATAAGATAAAAATAAACAAGAAAGTTAGAAGAAATACAGCTATTCTGGCAATAGGTTTATAAAGTATATTTTTGCAAGGGGAAGACAAAATCATTGAAGCCATTACTCTCCATCTGTGGGTACACACTCTTACACACCAACTGTGAAAGGCTTGTGGGGAAGTCATTCATTTTGCAGAGCAGAAAACAAAAGAGTCGAGATTTCTGTGTGGATCAGATGGACATGAGAACTCATGCTGTGGCTGTCCAGACTGTGGGGCAGAGTTGCTTGGAAAAACTGGGGAAGGTGGAATTGGAGCTGTGGCTCCCAGACCAGAAAGGGAAGCAAATCAGTGCAGCAAAAGTAGCACTTCATGTGGGCATGGCATGGGTCTCGTGTGCCCGGAGACAGCATGGTCCTGCAGGTACCAGGCGCCCGGCCATGCCTGTGTGAGGTGGAGTACCAGGTTGGCAGGATCATATAGTGGGCAACAGTGAGGCCCTCAGCCCCACCAGGGGTCAGCACTCAGGTGATGTGACTGGTTTTGGGGACTCAGCACAGCTGCACAGTGTCCTGAGAGCAGTTGTAGTCAGATCTGTGTCACTCCAGCAAACCAGATCAGGAGAATCACTGCCAACTTTCATAAACAAAAGCTCTCTTGGCATATGCTTCCTTGTCTATTTATTTATTATGTACACACTTGTTTGGAGTGTAGGTATCACACCAGCCACAAAAGCACTGAATCACCTCAGTTAATTACTCCAAGAGCTATACAAAATAGATGAAAGTGGAATTTAGTCTACCAGAATTTTAGGAGCAAGGATTGCATGGATGCTGTTTGGTCCCCAGAGTATGATAAGTGGTCAGTAATGGTCATTAATTTTCCTCAGTTTGAAAATGGGTGTATTAGTCAGGGTTCTCTAGGGTCAGAGAACTTATGGAATGACTACACACACACACACACACACACACACACACACACACACACACACACA
>CABHPH010126303.1:0-13854 GCA_902168325.1 Peromyscus nudipes | reverse complement strand
ACACACACACACACACACACACACACACACACACACACACACACACACACACGGGAATTTATTGGAATGACTTAGAGGTTGCAGTCCAACAATGGCTAGCTGTGAATGTGAACGTAATCTAGTAGTTGCTCAGTCCCACGAGGTTGGGTGTCTCAGCTGGTCTTCTGTACATGCTGGAATCCCCAAGAAGTAGGCTCCAATGCCAGTGAAGGAATGAATGGATGTGCTGACCAGGCAAGAGCAAGCAGGCGAAGAATGGAGCAACCCTTCCTTCTTCCATGTCCTTATATAATGTGTGTAGCTAGAGTTTTCCTGCCGGGCCCACAGTCAGGACAAATCTCTCTCACCCGCCAGTCCCACAGCCACTCAGACCCAACCAAGGAAACACAGAGACTTATATTGTTTACAAACTGTATGGCCGTGGCAGGCTTCTTGCTAACTGTCCTTATATCTTAAATTAATCCATTTCTATAAATCTATACCTTGCCACATGGCTTGTGGCTTACCGGCGTCTTCACATGCTGTTTGTCATGGTGGCGGCTGGCAGTGTCTCCTCAGCCTTCTACTTCCCAGAATTCTCTCCTCCTTGTCCCGCCTATACTTCTTCCTGCCTGACCACTGGCCAATCAGTGTTTTATTCATTGACCAATAAGCAACATGTTTGACATACAGACCATCCCACAGCATATGTGGCCAGATTAAAAGTGTGTCTTCCCACCTCAAGATCTGGATTAAAGGCGTGAGTCACCCTGCCTGTAGATCCAGATCACAGGTGTGCCCTCCATTTGGGATTGTAGTTCATTCCAGATATAGTCAAACTGACAACCAAGAACAGCCACCATGAAGAGTTTACTAGAAGTGTGACAAGATTTTGACATAAAACATTTGGGCAACAATTTCAAAGATGGAAACATCATGTTCATGTGCACTGTCTGCAGAATGATAAGGTATTAATAATTCAAGAAAACATCACCACCCTTTGCAAAAAGAACACCATTCTCATTCACAAGCACTAACTGCACCCTACTGCATGTGTCCATTGGCACTTCAGAATTATGGAGAAGAGCAGCCCAGAAACCATTCAGGGCATCCAGTAGGTCAACGGTATTAAAAAGCCTGGTGTCACTTTCTTTTCTTCCTTCCCCTCCTTTCCTTCAACATAACCACATGTGAGGCTAAAGATACTTACAATTCCCTGGTGACTAAAATTGTTGACAAGCAGGCTGGTGACCTGGATTGACATTCATAGTGCAGGTATACTTCTCAAACAGAATGTGGGAGGGAGGGGAACATAGAACATACTATGGTATTTGATAAGCTGAATTAGCACCTTAGAAATGAATGACATCACCTGGGGGGTTAATGAGGAAGCTGGTTCTACTCATTTCTCTGCAGAGCCAGGTCAAGACATGGGTAATCTTGTAGACAAATTTCTAAAATGGTCTTATTAAATAAAAAACACAAAGCCAAATATGGGGTGAAAGCCTTAGATCAGGGAAATAGGGAAAGCCACCAGCCAGCCTTACCTCACCAACTCTGCAGCTTCCAAATGCAAGCTACTTCCTGTCTACCCACACCTTTATTGCCTTGCTGTTCTGCCCTCTCATTGGCTATCTTAGCCCAGCTACCTCACTTCCTCTTCCTACACAGCTCTGTCACTTTCTGTCTGTCCTTACAGACCTCCAGGTCTCTATGGTTGGTACTGGGATTAAAGGTGTGTGTCACAACGCTTGGCTCTGTTCCCTAGTGTGGCCTTGAACACACAGAGATCCTGCCTGCTAAGGGATTAAGGGCGTGTGCTGCCTGACTTCTTGTTTACTTAAAATGACTGGCCTTTTCCCCCTGATCTCCAGGCAAGCTTTATTTATTAACATACAAATAAAATATCACCACATTTCAGCACAAATAAAATATCACCACATAATCTGACCTTTTTTTCTACTCATTTCTAACCCATCCTACCAGGCTCAGGTTGACATTTAGATTTAAACTCACTGCATCCACTGGGTCCCCTCAATCTGACCTTCCTCCACCTGGAGGGTATCTCTCAGGTAGTTACTAGGATTTCTACCTTCTTGTACTAGCTCAAACTTCCTGAATCCCTGTGAGCCATCCCGTTTTCCATCAGTGGGAGTTCCTGCATGAATTTCTACCAGTGACTCAGTCTATCAGATGGAAGCCTGATGTTGCTTCCTGTTTGAAATAAGGTTCTAGAAGTGTTTAAAATTCTCTGTATCTTTCAGTCAGTTATTCACTAAGAATGTACATGTATCTCACATTTTGTCAGTCTGGGGAACTATGGATTTAAAAAGACACAGACTGTGAAAATGACCAAGGGAAGTACTCAAAACCACAGCGAGCACTCAGAGACAGAGGCAGTGTGTCCTTGCGAACCTTAGAGCTGGTGTCTCTAAGAAGGTAGAAGTGGACTTGTGTAGAGGAAAGAGAGTGCACAACATGACCTAAGTGATCAACAAGCTGTGACAAAGGTGGGTGGGGCAACTGCCGAGGGCCTTGAGAAACAGCCTCAGACAGGGTTTGCTCATGAACATACCTCTGATGGAGTGAGCATGCATTTCACGTCACAGATGGGGCAGAAGGTCATTTGGAATCCAGTCATGTGTTCACAGCAGAGAGTCAGAAATAAGGACACCCACCTTGTCTACTGTCTGAAGGAAATATGGAGATCCAGGGTCAAGTTCTGCTTTTATTTAGAACATTTCCAACCTTGTGTTCTTATAACAGCTTCTAGTCTGACTGAGCTGCCAGCGCCCTCTAGTGGCCTATGTGTTGACCAGAAGATGAGCCATCCAATTCCTCAACCTTTTCCTAAAGCTGGGTTTTCTGGGTTAGCTGCCCCCATTCACTGATCATTAAGACATTGGAAGTGCACAGTTCCCTCCTCCCATGAGACACTGATGTGAACATGTCATGTCATTTTTGTGGTCTATGCAACAAGAGTTTGCATACAAGCATGGTTAATTAATTCTTAGGGGTGGGGGTGCTTTGCTGGTGGTTTGGTTCAGAATTGATAACAGAAAAGAACTCCTGGAAGGAGTAAATGGACTCAGGAAGATGAGGATTTCACACAGCAATTAACAGGAGATGGGATTTCCAGGAAGACAGATCAGCACGGGTTGTCTGTAGGCCTGAGAATAATTCCTTCTAGAAGCATCAGCAGTTGGGATGGAATCAACAGGTCTTCAGTGGCTCTTTCTGAGGGAGTCTACACAGCACCAACCACTTTCCAAAGTGTTTATACCAGGAAACACCTAGTGAGCTTCTTATATAGACCAAACCCTGTAAGTGGTCTGGGTCCTTCAAGGAACAAACATAAGATGGAGGTTCAGGTACAGAAATATAGAGTTCTACCCCTGCTGATTTCATACCCGCAATGTCACCCCAAAGCCCTATGCCCAGACCTGCAATGGGATCTTGGTTTTCTTCTATCCTTGGTGATGTCATTCATATTTGTGACTTTCTCTAGTGCTTGTGAGGTTCAATCTTTTACTTAGTGGGCACCCACATAACCAAGCACGTGACTTCATACTAGAAAATTGGCCTATCCTTCATAAAGCATGACCCAACCAGAGCGTACCTCTCTTCAGTAGCCCTGTTTTTAAGTCAAGAATCTTGGAAAGATCCTAAACTTAAGTCCTGTTTCATCCTGTACCCAGTACCTTCCCAAATCTATAGCATTCTAAAGTCCTTGGCTTCAGTGCCCACAGTTACTGCCTCCTGTTCTCCTGGCTGGTGATGGCAGCTACCTTCAGATTTCTCCTCTCCCCTCTTTCCTCTGCCCACCCCTGCCCCTTCTGCCCTTGTCACTATGCAGAATTCTAATCTTGGATGCTGTCATATTTCATCCCTCTTGCTTATGATACATCATGTCTCTATGCTTCAGGCTCAAGACTTGGATCCATAAAGTGGCAGATAACCCTCTCCTGATGACCTGTCCAGCAGCCTCTTACAAATCCTCTGACTCTCTGACTTCAAGTATTCTCCAGAGATCCAAACACGATCCAACATCCAGTTGATTCTCCTGCCTGGAAATCCTGACCCCTGAGATGCCCACCACTGCTATTCCCACAAGGCAAAGTTCAATATCTCCTCAATTCTCTATTACACATGGCTCCTCTGAGGCTCTTTCCAAGACTTGCCCCTGTGGACAGACAGTCATCTTCTCTGTGACATCTGTGGGTGGTGTGTGCACAGCTGACACTGTGTAATTTCAAGAGTGTCTGTTTCCTACCTGCATCCCAATCTCAGTCTAGAGATCCAATTGTAGTGCATTAAAGATAAAACCAAACCCCAGCTCTGCCACTTACAATGATGCTGAGGCAAGGCACTTACTCTGTGTAGCTTAGTTTTATTATTTATAAAATAGAGATAACAGCCCCTGCCTGCCTCATAAAGTTAATGTATATAAAATACTGTGAGCAGGATTTTGTAGCATGAATCTTAAAAGTTCTTATTAATAAAATCAAACTTGAGCCAGGTATTGGGGTGAACACTGGAAGGTCAGCGAGACAGAATAAGCCACAGCTATCTCACCTCGCTGGGTCCTCAGCTGGTCTTGTTTCCTCAGACTGGATGCCCCGAGCCCTCATCCAGAATGGGTCTCAGCTGAACTGCTGCTAGAAGCCTGAAAGCTTAACCAGCCACATGCTTCTCCAGGCCGCTTCTCCAGGCCAAATGCCTGCTCAGGCCAAATGCCTCGAGTTTCTGGTCCTCACGCCTTATATACTTTTCTGCTTTCTACCACCACTCCCTGAGATTAAAGGTGTGGCTTTCTGGGATTAAAGGTGTGTATCACTGTGCCTGGGTGTATCCTTGAACACATGAATTTCTGCCTCTGGAATGTTAGGATTAAAGGCGTATGCTACCACTGCCTAACCTCTGTTTCATGTTGTGGCTATTCCGTCTCTGACCCCAGATAAGTTTATTAGCATACACAATATTTTGGGGAACACAATACCACCACAGGATTTGGTTTCTAGGAAATGTTATCTATAAGAATTAGTGCCAGTTGCCAGCCACATCCTGTTAGGACACCGTGTCTTAGCCATGTTGGTTTCCCAGGTTCAGCACAGTACCTGGACAAGAACATAGGTGGAATACTGTGTATTTAAAGGAATAATGGCTTAATATTTGCTTTGTTGGTTGCTTTTCTTTGTGAATCCCTGAAACCCTCTAGCTTCCCTTTCCAAGGTCCCTTGCTCTGTTTTCTTTCTGTGGTAACTGTCACTAACCCTTCACTTATTCAACAAAAGATTATTGAACAGCAGTGTATGAGGCATGCTGAATTGTGAAGATGCACCTGAGAAAAGGACAAACTCCTTCTTCAGGACACAGGCACTGCATAAGAGCACACTACTTATCTGGCCATGAGCATGGTACACAACTTAGGGACCTTGGGGGTCAAGAAATTTTCTAATATATAGAAAATGAGATGCTCAGAGCCAGAGCACTATCATAGAACCTGTGGGAGATCGAGACAGCATGTGCTACATGGGCTGTCCTGCAGCAGGAAGTCTACAAACATATGTCTTATTCTTTGTGTCTTGGTGCCTGCAACTGCTGTCTGATTATTGCATGGATGAACCTTCTCCACAGCTCTCAGACACACTGTTATAATGCTTCTGAGAGCAAGAGCCTATTGTGGTTCTCTGCCTGTGGAAGAATGTGCTAACATCTTAGTTGTTACTCATAACTCAATACAAGCGCCTGGTCAGGTTCCAGTTTCACCTCTTATATCACTCCCATGTGTGCTGAGCACAGCTATTGTGACCTTCTTGATGCTCCCACACACTATTAATTTCCTCACCTTTTACTCAGGTTGTTACTTTACCAAAAACAACTTTCATGTCTGTCTTGGCCATGCCTGATGATTCCCCACCATTGATTTGTTCTAGGTATTAGGTGCTCTGACATTCTAGTCTATTATACTTTATTCTAGTCTTTTCCAGGCTATTTTCAAAGTAAGTGTGTTGTTATTCACCAAGATAACTTTACAACTCATTAATGGATCTTGAGTCTCAGTTGAAAACACTGTCCTCATTAGCCTAAAATAGTCTTCCAAGAGCTGTGGTTCTTGAAGGTGGTTGGGGTAGGGTAGAGCCTATTTTTTTTTTTTTTTTTGGTGGTTGAATTCTCTGCCTCTCCTGAATTTTGTCACAGGGGGGAGGTGAGGTTCTGAGTGAACCTGTGATCGTGGGGGATGTAAGGACAGTCACTGTGCTTCCTCATCTATAGACGGTATCACACTTCGCCCTACAGTGCTATCAATGTCTGAACTGGAGTTACTATTTGTGTTGAGCTGTTCCAGATCACACACTGAGCAAAGATGAATGAGGCAGAGTATTCCAGCTCTAAGTGAGAGAAAAAAACATCCTCCATTAGCAAGTAAATCTATGACAACCAGGGGAAGCTATCACTACTCTATGTAGTAAGTGACCTTTGCAGTTAGACTGGCTTTAAAATTATACAAGTGGATATCTTTGTAAAAACCACTCCCCAAAGGATCCAGGCTTCAAAGTTGTTTTTACATCTTGCCTAGTGTTCAAGTGGAATGTTTCAATATTCCTTTCATTTTAAATTTTACATCTTTGGCCCCTGGGTCATTACTACCCTGGGTGGTGAAGGTTCTTCACTCTGTACCCTGTCTCAGATTACATCCTCATGGTTCATTGTTACTTTGCAGCTTATGACCAGCTGATCACAGCTACGACATTTCCCTAGACACCTCAGTCTCCACAGTCTAAATTCACTATCACTGCTCCAGCGCCTCCCTCCCACGTGCGTTCTTCCCGTCACGGAAATGTGAACGTTTCTAACCTCTTGTCTCCACTGGTCTCCAGGCCTCCTCATCTGTCTCTTGTCACTTTCTGCATCTCACACACGGGCCAGCCTGTCGGGAACTATCTCTTATCTGATCCTCCCTCTAGGAAGTCCTCCCTAGACTTTTCTGTCTCCTTCCCTCTTTCTACTTCTCTTTTTCAGCTGATATTTAGCTTCCGACTGTTGAAATCATATCTCACACATGCCTGTATAGGGAGGAGTGTCTGGAACATCCCCTCCCTGTGGACACAGTTCTTACTCTTCCTTCAAGCTGCCACATCAACTATACTGTGGGAAAATAATTTCCTGGGCCCACTAAGCCTCTGAGGCCCTGCCTAGCCCTCCCTGAGCCCTGAAGTTCACCATCACATTGTGTTAAAACTAGTGCCACTCACTTCCCTATATTCTGCTAGCACAGGAATCATCTAGTGTCAGGTGTCTATTGTGTAACATAACAGGAGTATAACTGATAGTTCCCAGTTTTGAGGGGAAAAAAATGTCATGTTACTAAGAACTTATAATCTCACAATGTAATAATGGAAACATTATTTCCAGTCACAAATGTACCATGGAAAAAGCAAGATGTTCTAGTTTTAAGATCATCTATCTAACTAAGGAGTTACATGATAGGAAATGTTAAAGTTATCTAGCTTCAATCAAGTTTTCTCACAAGGAAATTGTGGACATAGTAAATACCCTCTAAATTCCCCCCGTTCTCTAATTCTGTGTCCTGAATGCATCTCTGAATTCACTGAAGAATCAAAACCTGGGTCACATTATTAACCCCAATTATTATGAGGTTAACAAGTTTATCACCTGGCCCTTCTTCCTTTTTACTTTTCCTCAGAAATGCACAGCCAGGTTTCAAATGCTGCAATGACTTGAGCTCTAGAAGGCAAATGGATACAGGCTCACAGCTTGACTCTGCTTCACAAAACATTTCATTAGCAATGTCCTGACCACAACTGGGTCCCTCCCTTATAAGATGAGAGCCAGAGTTGTGTTTATTTGACAGCAACAAAGATGAGTTCCAGTGCTTCTTACCTGAGTCCTGGCCACTGCAAACTGTTGTCACCATTGAATAAAACAAAAAAATACCGCCAACCTAAAACACACACAAAAAACCTGTCAAATGCATGAAACATTAAATTTGAGGGAACCGCATTGGAGTCATGACATAATAGAGAGAAATTGGGGCCTCTTCTTGGGGTTCTTAGTCTCATTAATAAAAGAAACTAAGAACTGACTCAAAAGAAAGCTCAAGGACAATTTTATTAGGAATAAAAACAAAACAAAACAAACAAAAAACACAGAGCAAGAAAACTGTGAATCCTGTCAGCTGCCTGTAGAAGGAAGATGGAGAGAAAGCCTCTGTTTCTGAATTAGCCCTGTAACTCAACAAGCAACATGTGGCAAACAAGTAGCTGAATGGCTTGGATGGAGGGAATTTTAGAGAAACAGTGAGGAAGCCTAGAGCACCAGGAAAAGCATGTGGCCAACATCTGAAAGAAGGATACAGAAGATGAAAAAGGCTCAGGGATCATAGCAGAAGAGGGGCATAAAGACTGTGAGAGCCAGAGGAGCAGGAAGTTTGCGGCGAGATTACATTTCCTAGAAGCTTCACCCATCTAGGGTCACCAGCATGGCAGCTTACACAAGACCTGATCAAGGAGAACACCAACAGATAGTGGACATGCTGACATGGAAAGAAGAAAATTCATGGGGCCTCAACCCCACACAAATAACCACAGGCAATTAGGAATGTTGAGAGCAGAAGAAATGATCTTCCCCAGGGAGACTTGACCAATTGGTTATCCAACACCAATGGACAGCCATGAAATCACATACATACAAGTAAAGTTATACAGACAGAGAAGATTGTATTTATATATCTAGGAATATATGTGATATATGCATAATTATCAACAATTAAAGAAAAGAGATAAAGGGGGTAGAAGGAAGGAATTAGACTGAAAAAAGGGAAAGGGGGATGATGTAATTATATTCTAATTGCTAAAATAGAAAAATATATAATTTTTTAAGGGCAAGTCACTCTTTTCTGAGTCAGAAAGGTGGACAGACCTAGCAGAACCTAAAGGCGGCTCTGGAGCGACTGCATAGGGCATGCTTTCTGGGGCAGAGAAGTACATTAATGTGATGGCCACTTATGTCAACTTGGCACAAGCTAGAGTCATCTGAAAGGAGGAGCCTCAATTGAGAAAATATCTTCATAAGATCTGGCTAAAGGACATTTTCTAAATTAGTGACTGATGAGGGAGGGCCCAGCCTTTTGTGAGGGGGTACCGTCCCTGGGCTGGCAGTTCTGGGTTCTAAAAGAAAGAGGGCTGAGCAAACCATGATGAGCAAGCCAGTAAGCAGCACCCTGCTATGGCTTCTGCATCAGCTCCTGCCTCCAGGTTCCTGTCCTGACTTCCTTCAGTGATGGACAATGATGTGGAAGTGTAAGCCAAATAAACCCTTTCCTCCCCAAATTACTTTTGATCACGGTGTTTCATCACAGCAATAGAAACTTTAACTGGGGCAATTATCTCATCAAGGTATAGTTATTTCTCCTATCTCTTTAGCATGATTTAAGGAGAATCTGCCTTCCTGAGGGGTGGTCCTTTGACCCAACTGGATTAACTTTCAAGGAATACCATTGTCTCCACCCAGAGGTAGATAATGGTTCTTTTTGACAAAAAAAGAAATAGCTTTCTCTGAATGGATCTCCAGTGCTATTGTAACAGTATGTCAATTAAAATTTGACAACTTGCAAAAGATATGAAACTTCACAAAGTTGATGAAAATAAAGCTGAATAATTATGACATATAGATGAAGCCATTGGAAAGAAATTGTAGAAAACTAACAGCATGTGACAGGCCAGGTCCTCAGGACATGGATGGATGTGGAAATGCAGAGATAATTCCTCCAGCTCTTGTAGAAAAAAAAAATGACCAAATTCATGGTGAGGCTGCATAATTTAGAGGGATGTTGTTGCATACATATTGTGACTATTTTGTCTGGTTGATTATTCAGCTCACCCCTGGCTTTCTGACTGGTGATTTACAGATGTAAGGAGCCAAGGCTTAAATTCAGTGTGAGGGTGAGTGTGTCTCACAAAGAGATCTCCCTCTCTGAAAAGCCCAGGGGCTGTAAGGTTAGCCCTACCTGCTCTCAGCTCTGCTGGAAGGCAGCTGGTGCTTGTCTCCATCAGCAAAGTAAGTAGAAAAAGCTGAACACACAAAGTCTCAAAGTCTGCTGGTGTAACATCTCACTGTGTGTGTTTGCTATCTAGTTGATAGTTATCGAAGTTTCAACTTACACAAAAGCGATCAAGTAAGAGACACAAACAATCCGGTGATTTCAAAACTTCACTAGAACTTCATTGAACATTAATTCCTACTGCAATAGTGAGAGGTTATCCTGTTAGTTTTGTTCTGTGAAGAGCTGTGTTGGGTAGCTGAAATACACTTGAAAAACCACAGTTGCCTGGGTCTAGCCACTTAGGTACTCAGAGACAGGACACAGGCCCAACCCCAGGCATGTCAATAAAGATGTTTTCCTACCTTATACTTGGCAGTAATGTAGCTCTAATTGTCATTACCATCTCACAGAACATTTTCTTTTGCCTACAATTACCTGTGAAGATAAGAGATGCCAGTTTAGAACAGCTTAACTAAATTTTACTCAAGCTGCTGGCAAACACATTCTTAACTCCACAGCTCTGCTGTACAGAGACTCCTCACAGTTTTCACTATGCTGGGCAATGATTAAAGTTCAAGGCTAAATGTCTTTATTGGAAGTAGAAGAATTGAAGCCACAATGAAGTTTTCAGAGTATATCAGGATATACATCAATTAGAATTACTGGTTAATTTAGGGACTAAAGTTCAAAGTGATGCATTTATTTTGTATATTTCCCTGTTTCTATATTCTTTCTGAAGATAATATGCAATGAAATGAAAAAAAAATCATGCTACATCAAAAGGGGGAGCAGCTACAATGTTTAGGAACCTAAGGACCACTGTGTTCTGCTTCCACTGCTCATTGTACAGAGATGGGAATGATTAATAACCTTCCTGGCAGAAGGGAAGGGACTCTATGGACAGACCCTGGTTCCTTCCCCTCTGGCTATTAGACTATTGAGATAATGGACCCCAGGAATTTGGATTTCCCCCAGAATTCTCATGCTGGGAGCCTGATGTCACCAGAAAAGGATGTCACACAGTTCTGGCAGCTTGTCAGACTACTTCGCAGAAGAGACATGAGAGCAGAGACAAGAGTGGTGACAGAAGGAGCTACATCTGCCAAGACTGCTTAGTTATGCACATTTCTTACCCTCTGTTTAAACCTAAACCTCATGACGGGACTCTAAGGGTGGACGTGGGAGGGGCAGTCACTGGATTTCTTTTCAGGTTCCTCTTCTGAATGAGACTATCGAATAAATCTCCTTTTTCAACTTTTCACTATTAGTTGTCTCTTGAATTGACATATTGAGGAGGGGCAGCCAAGCCTAGATTTTCAGACCGACCAGGACTCAGGCTTTGACCTCACTATTCTGGTAACACGCTGAAGTGGTTAACTGAACCTATTAACACCACAGAGTTCAAAGTCAGCTCAAAAAAACATACCAGCTCTTCTTGACCATCACTGTACTTGAATGAGTTTGTACAGATGCTTGATGTTTAACAAAGTAGCAGAGATATGGCCTTCCACATGGTACTGTGAGAGTGTACTGTATGGGATGGGATATGTGCCCATTTGCAGCAATTCTGTTCATAGCCTCTATGGCAGACACAAATTACAGCTGTGAAAAAAAAAAAAAACGGGCAACATGTATGCATTTTAGGTGATATTAAAGTCCAGCAAAAGAAATCATACTAGCTCACATCTGAAAATAAGCAACCTAAATAGAAATTTTAGAGATGAATCCACTGGCTCTGTGGAAAGCTTCAGACTTATCTCTTTTTCTCCTGCTGAATAGAAAAATTAAGGCTGCAAAAACACTTTTGCACTCACTTCTTACCCTTGAGGGGACTTCTACATTTACCAAGATGCTTTAGAAAGGAAAGTTAAACAAGGGTTCTGCTCCCCATGCCCATTGCCCACAGAGGCTGGGATAGATTGCCTATAGAACAATATACATTTTACGTTTTTTATTTACTAGGGTTTTTTTTACTGATAACTTTTCTTAAATGCAAATTAGCTGGCAGTTTAATTTATTGTAATTGACTTCTGAGATGAAATTTCTTTATAATCCTCCCCGCTCTTTTCAGGTCTTCATGCAGGCTTTCCCACATCTCTGCAGCTATAGAGGATTCTCCCTCCTCCTAGACCACCTCAGAAATATTTCTCTCGTTTCCATCTAGAGTAAGAATAGATGTCTATTGTAATATTTTTGTCTTCTGGGCTTATGGGTTCCATTGATAGTCCCATTAACTTCTCACCATTCTGTCAATCAACTTAATTTAATTCTTCGGTGTAGCAAGCTTTCTCTGGCGCCCAACGTTCGTGGTACGAATTCATGAAAAAGGTGCTTGTGGGCCCCGGCTCAGGCCCAAGCTACACTCAGCCGGTTGTGGTGGCACACGCCGGTAGGATTTACTGAAGGAGGCAGAGGCAGGAGGATCCCGAGTTTGAGGCCGGCCTAGGAGGCTTGCTAAGGAGAAGCTTCGGTCAGGACCGAACCACAAACAGTGGTGGGACCATGGAGGCAGTGGCTGCTGCTCCGAGTTGCTGGCTTCTTCTCATCGCGTTGGTGACTGTGGTGATGCTGCTACCTGGGAAAAAGGGTTTACCGCTGCTTGTTCAGAGAAGAATTGCCAGGACCATCGTGTTACAAGAAAGCATCGGCAAAGGTCAGTTTGGAAAAGTTTGGCAAGACAAATGGTGGGGAGAAATTGCTGTGAAGATTTTCTCTTCTAGGGAAGAATGTTCATGGTTCCGAGAGACAGACATTTATCAGACTGTGATTACTCCAAACCACAGAGGAGGCACAAAAAAAATAAAAAAAAAAGTCTGCAGTGAACCATGACCACGCCTAACAGTGACTTTGAAATCTTCAAAAAGATGGCAGGAGCCCACAATGATGATTCCACAAGGACTATGGTAAAGCTATTAAGCTGATTAACACCACAGAAAGATTGACTTTAGAATACAAACTGTTTAGGACAATTTTGAGATGACTAGCTGAGATGATTCAGCCTGACAGACTACTCAAACAAGGACTTGTGACAAGCCCTGAACTTTCCTATTATGCAGAGACTGGACAAATGATACAGGACTTGACAATTAACCTAAAAATATTCTTTTCAAGATTTCCTAAAGATATATTCACCCCTAGAAAGAAAAAAGAAAAAGAGAAAATAGATATGAGATAGATCATTGAATCTACTCTGAGAAAAAAGATAAAGAAATAATAGGATAAATAGGTAGATCACTGAATCTACACTGAAAAGAAAAAGGAGAAGATATAAAAATGACAAAAGGTAGACTACTGAATGTATTATGAAAAGAAAAAAGAGAGAATATGGATATGATAAGATAAAAAGGGAGATTATGGAATCTACTTTTAAAAAGGAACTACTTGTTTTCAATAAGATAAGTAATGAAAATTTTTTGTCTGAATTTGTCAAATGTTACTGGACTGGACATTGTTAATATATAATGGAGTTTTTTGTCTGAATCTGTCAAATGTTAATGGACTAGACATTGTTAATGTAATCTTGACTATATGTATTGTATATACTTACTGGATATAGTTTTTCTTGTATTAGTTATAAGCTTTTTTAATTTTAGACAAAAAGAGAGGAAATGTGGTGGTATTGTGTTCCCCAAAATATTGTGTATGCTAATAAACTTATCTGGGGTCAGAGAACAGGACAGCCACAATATTAAACATGAGGATAGGCAGTGGTAGCATACGCCTTTAATCCTAGCATCCCAGAGACAGAAATCCCTCTGGATCTCTGTGAGTTCAAGGCCACACTGGAAACGGCCAGGCACGGTGATACA
>CABHPH010126302.1:24133-36138 GCA_902168325.1 Peromyscus nudipes | reverse complement strand
CCCAGTGAGGGGCTGGGGTGTGGCTCAGTGGTAGAGCCCCTGCCTAGAATCCCCCAGTGAGGGGCTGGGGTGTGGCTCAGTGGCAGAGCGCTTGTATACCACATGCAAGGCCCTGGGTTCCATTCCTAGCACTGCAATGAAAACCAGAGGAGAATGGGCAAAACAGACCCTAGTACATTATACAGCTTCAAATCACAGAGTTTATACATGGACCACGTGGACAATCACGTGACACCCTCTATTCTAGTGCCCTCTGGCAGGCGTGTCCTGACCTGATGTGACATCAGGATGCCGCCTGACAGGTCATTGCCATAGCCTTTAGCGCTGTTAGCTGTGGTGATTTCTCAGGCTCTCTCTGATTGTGATGCCTTGGACAGCACTGAGGAATGCTGGTCGGGAGGTTTGCCGTGCATCTCTGGGGAGTGAGTCTGATAGTTTTCTTTTCATTAGACTGTAGTACATTTGACGTTTCATTTATTGATGTCATTATTCCGTTTTAGTCCAGATTGTTGCAGTGTTGGCTGGTAGGAGCCTTTCAAACCCAACACTGTTACCCTTAGAAAACAAAGAAACAAGCCGGGCGGCGGTGGCGCACGCCTTTAATCCCAGCACTTGGGAAGAAGAGGCAAGTAGATCTCTGTGAGTTCGAAGCCACCCTGGTCTACAGAGTGAGTTCCAGGACAGCCAAGGCTACACAAGGGAAATCCTGTCTCAAAAAACAAAATACCAAACCAAACCAACAACAAAAAGCAGCTTAAAAAAAAAAATAGGAGGAGCCAGCAAGACGGCTTAATAGGTTAAAAGGACTCGCTGCCAAGACTATTCAACTGAGTTCGATATCCAGGCTCTACACTGTGGGAAGAGAGACCTGACTTCTAAAAGTTGTCTTCTGTGTGCTGTGAGACACACACACACACACACACACACACACACACACACACACACACTCACACACGCAAGTTAAATGTAATTTGAAAATTAAAAAAAAAGGAAATTAAAAACAGTGTAAGGAGTGGCATGTTGTTATAATCTCAACACTGGGAAGATCAAAACAGGAAAATTGGGCGCTCAAAACCAGCCTTGGCTATGTAAATCCTCCTCTCAAAATCAAGCAAGCTGGGTGTGGCGACAGGACACCTGCCTCTAATCCAGTCACTGAAGAGGCAGAGGTAGGCATAACTGTGAGTTTGAGGCTAGCCTGGTCTACATCGTGAGTTCCAGGACAGCTAAGAGTACACAGTGAGACCTTGTCTTAAAGAAGCAGAAACAAAGCAAAACAACCAAAAACCAAGACCCACACCCACAAACAAACAAACACCCAGCCAAATAAATAAGAGGCTGGAGACGGAGCTCAGTTGTTAGCGTACTGGTCTAGTATGCATAGGGTCCTGGGTTTGACCCCCTAGACATGGTGGCATGCAGCTGTAATCCAAGCACTTGGGATGTATAGACAGGAAGATCGGTAGTTTAAGGTCCTTATGCTACATAGGAAGTTGAAGGCCAATCTATACGACACCCTATATCAAAAAGAGAAGAGAGAGAGGAGAGAGGAGGAAGAAAGGTTCATTTGACTTCTCAGTTGAGGGGTTGGGAGGTCTAGAGGCCCCAGTTAGTGATGGCCTTCATGTTGACCATGCCCCACGGTGGACACAGTGTCCCAAGTGATGGAGAAATTGTGCCCTCATCATTTTTTTCAAGTGTAGCTCAGGCTGGTCTGGAACTCATGACCCTATTGTCTCAGCCTCCTAGGGGCTGGGGTTACGTGGGTGCATCACCACACCCACCTCAGATCCACTTGTGACTCAGAGTCATTCGAGAGTGTCCAGGGGGACCCACAGATTTGCCTGGGGATGAAATAAACAGCTCTTTTTAGATTCAGGCTGTTTGTTATTTACATAGAGCAGACGGAGGCTCCGCACCAGGAGGGTGAACAGGAAGACGGAGAACCTGCGGGAGGGGCCTGGCCTGTAATCTAATCCTGGCACCGGGGAGGTAGAGCATAAATTCAAGGTCATCCCCAGAGACATAGGTCAAGGTCAGTCTGAGCTACATGGTGCCCTGTGTCAAAAGGAAATAAGAGAGAGAGAACACCACTAAGAAGGAATGGGATGGAGGTTGGCCTTAGCCTTCCTGGAAGAGAGGAGGGTCCTCAGAGGTTTTCTGCCCTCTGGAAAAGCTTGGGCTCTCTGCCTAGCCTCAGGCCTTCCATGTTTGAGCTCCACCTGCAAAGGCAGGGTAGAGACCAGTATGGAGGCCAGAGCGAGTCGTGGGAACCAGTTCCCTAACGAGGGCTAAGACTGTTCACATCTCTTCCCGGCATCTCTCCTGGCTGCAGTAGGGGCAGAAGGGAGGGTGCAGGAGGAGGTATGAGATGGTACCTTGCTTGGCCCCTGGGTCCCGCTAAACACTAGAGCTGATTCCCTCACTTGCGGGACTTTACCTTTTAGGGACGCCATGGGAGGTCTTTCTGAGGACCTTCTGGTGAGGGGACCCACAGGGAATCCTCAAGATAGCCTCTTCTAATGCAGCCCTTACTATCCTGAGGAGTTCCCAGGTGACCTTGGCTTTTCAGACACAAGACAAAGAGCAGTCCTCTTCCTTCTTTTCAGGAGTGTGTCTTGCTCTCCAGCACAGCACAGAAGCTCTGCTTGCCATCCTGAAGTAGCTCAGCCTGACCATAGTCCTCCTTCCTCTTCTGCAAGTGCCCATCTGTTTGTTGTGTGGTGTTGGATTTGGAGCCCAGGGGCTTATACACGGTAGGCAAGGGCTCTGAAGTAGAGCCACACCCCAGCCCCTCACTGGGGGATTCTAGGCAGGTGCTCTACCACTGAGCCACACCCCAGCCCCTCACTGGGGGATTCTAGGCAGGGGCTCTACCACTGAGCCACACCCCAGCCCCTCACTGGGGGATTCTAGGCAGGGGCTGTACTGCTGGGATACATACCTAACCTTTGCCTTCTTTTACTCTTTTATGTACTTAAAGGAAGCTGGGTGGATGCTGGGGATGCTAGATCAGCCTAAATCCCTCTTGGTAAGTCCTGCACTTGTTGACTTGGCTCTGTAACTTGTCATTGTAAAGTACTCTTCTCTATTTCCCTCCCTGCCTTCTTTGAGACAAGGTCTTGATATATAGTTCGGGCTAGCCTGGAACTTGAGAGCATTCAGTCTAGCCTCATGAATACAGAATGGGTCAGTGTGTACATTTTCTTTTTTTTTTAAAAATATAATTTATTTATTTTTATTTTAATTGCATTGGTGTTTTGCTGCATGTATGACTGTGTGAGGGTGTCAGATCTTGGAGTTACAGACAGTTGTGAGCTGCCATGTGGGTGCTGGGACTTGAACCCAGGTCCTCTGAAAGAGCAGTCAGTGCTCTTAACCACTGAGCCATCTCTTCAGCCCCCCCCCAAGTGTGTGCATTTTCAACTGTCTTCTTGACTCCATCATTTACAATGAAAAAAAAAATCTATTGTCTCTTATCTCTCTTGTCTTTATTGTTTGCTTATTTGAAGTGGGTCTCATCGAGTCCCGGCTGGCCTCAAATTTCCTACGCAGCTGAGGATAACCTCAACTCCTTCCGAACCCCCAAGTGCTGGGCTTCCCTTCCTCAGACTTCCCGTAGCAGCTGGGGCTGCAGTGCAGAATGGCTCCTAGGTTCCTCTTTAGTCATTGGAAAATGTGCAATAGCGGCTGTAGAGATGACTCAGACCTTAAAATCTCTTGCTGCTCAATCATGGGGACCTGAGTTCAGATCCTATCACGCACATCAGATGACTCACAAATTCTTATAACTCTAGCTTCAAGGATTCTGTCATTTCACTCTCTTGGGGCATCTGTGGACACTTATAGACATACACTTACACACACACATACACCCATGTACACATACACGTGAATAAAATGAAATCATATGGTTCAGAGGTTAAGAGCACTGGCTGTTTTTCTAGAGGACCTGAGTTCAATTCCCAGCAACCAGAAGGCTGCTCACATCTATAATGAGATCTGATACCCTCTTCTGGTGTGCATGCAGACAGAACACTGTATACATAATAAATCTTTTTTAAAAATGAAATCATAAAAAAGAGAAGAGTTGAGCCAGGCCTTTAATCCCAGCATTTGAAAGGCAGAGGCAGGTGAATCTCTGTGAGTTCAAGGCCAACCTGGTCTATGAAAGAGAGAGAAGAGAGAGAGACAAAGACAGAGAATAACTTTTTTCTTTTTTTCGAGACAGGGTTTCTCCATGTAGTTTTGGTGCCTGTCCTGGATCTCACTCTGTAGACCAGGCTGGCCTCGAACTCACAGAGATCCGTCTGGCTCTGCCTTCCAAGTGCTGGGATTAAAGATGTGTGCCACCGCTGCCGCCCGGCTCCAGAGAATAACTTTTATTATAGAACTATGTTATTTTTCTATTTTATTATTAATTACTGCTAATCTTTCATTATGCCTAACTAAATTTCTGTTACATTTTAATTATTTAGTTTGTGTGCATCTATGTGTGAGTGAAGGGGGCCCTTGTACCAAAGGAAACCTATAGAGGACAGAGGATAACAGAGTCAGTTCTCCCCTTCCACCATGTGGGTCCCGGGGGTAGAACTCAGGTCGCTGGGTTTGGCAGCAAGCACCTTTACCCACTGAACCTTCTTGTCAGCCCTCATGATTCATGATTTGTAAGTTAAACTTTATCGTATGTATGTACAGGAAATACGTGCTCTATCAAGGCTCAGGAGGTTTTCAGGCATCGACCAGGGGTCTAGGCACGTGTCCCCAGAGACAAAGGAGGACAGTACAGCCAGTGACATTAATGACATTCATGATGTTGTGTAACAGTCCCCACTGGCCGTTTCAAAACCCTTTCATCACCCAGGCAGAAGCCCAGTAACCATTAAGAAATAACTGCCTTCCCCAGAGCCTCATAACCTCTCACCGATTTTTTCTTTCATTTGTTTGCTTTTTATGTATAAAAATCACTTCATTGTAAAGAACTTGCAAATAAAAAATATCACGCAGCTTGATGAACATAGCCGCCCAAAGAGGCTCTGGCCCAGACCCAAAGTCTACACATCTCATTGAACGTCTATGCAGCTGGCACAGACATTCTGCAGCTGGGCACAGTGGCGCACACCATTAGCACGGAGGCAGAGGCAGGCAGATCGCTGTGAATTCCAGGCCAGCCAGAGCCACACAGTGGGACTCTGTTTCAAAATGAAACAAAAGAGCCATTCTGAGCGGTGGAGCGTCACACTGGACACTTTCGCCTTTAATTCCACCTAATGCCTTTATGCAGCACACACACAAAACAATCCTTGAAAGAAGGAAACCCAGAGGAGCCATGAACTTCCTGCTCTTTCCTGATCCTGAGCCCTCCCTCTGTGTCCCATCCACTTGACTACCTGAAGTCTCCTCTCTTGTTCTCCTTACTGTGTGCGCTTTCTCTACTGACACGTTTGCTTGTTCACATGTATCCAGTATAGGCTAGGATCCAGTACAAGGGAGAAGATGCATGCCTTTTCTTTCTTTCTGTTCTTGGGTGTCCTCACTTGCCATTTTATATTCTAAACCCACCCATTTTTCTTTAGAGACGAATAGTATTCCTAGTTGCTGGGTGCATCAGGTTGTCCTCATCTAGTCTCCTGGTGATGGACAGCCAGCTGGTTCCTGTCCTCTGCTATAGTGAACAGAGCCACAGTGAGCATGGGGTTGCAGGCATCTTTGTGGTAGGCTCTGGGGCTCTCTGGGGACAGGTCCATGAGTGAAATAGCTAGGTCATAGGGTAGTTCCATTTTTAATTTTTTGAGGCATCTCCAAACTGATTTCCACAATGGCTGAATCAATTTGCACCCCTACCAGCTGTAAGGGTTCCTCTCTCCACATCCTCTCTAACATTTGTTGTCAGAGTTTTAGTTATTTATTTATTTATTTTTGTTCTTTTAGTTTTTTGAGACAGGGTTTCTCGGTGCAGTTTTGGTGCCTTTCCTGGATCTCACTCTGTAGACCAGGCTGGCCTCGAATTCCCAGAGATCGGTCTGGTTCTGCCTCCTGAGTGCGGGCATTAAAGGCGTGCGCCACCACCGCCTGGCCTGCTGTCAGAGTTTTGACGCTAACCGCTCTGACTGGAGTGAGGTAGCGTCTCAAACTGATTTGAATTTGCATTTAAAAATAATTTTTGGGTCAGGTAGTGGTGGCACTTGCCTTTAATCCCAGCATTTGGGAGGCAAAGGCAGGCGGTCTCTGTAAATTCAAGGACAGCTTGGTTGATGGGGTGAGTTCCAGGACAGCCAGAGCTACACACAGAGAAATCCTGTCTCAAAAACAGCGACAGAAAGTTATTGATCATTTCCGTTTCCTTTTTCGCAGGAACCAGTTCTCTTTGATTATTTGTTTGACTTAGGGTCTCCTGTATCCCAGGCTGGTCTCCCATTGCTGTGTGGCCAAGGATGACTTTGAACCTCTGATCTCTTTACCTCCACCTCCCAGTCAAGTGCTAGGATCTCAGGCCTGTGTCACCCTGATAGAGCTCTCTCTCAGTTTAAAAATATTTTTATTTATTTTCATGTGTATTTTACGTGCATGTATGTCTGTGCACCATGTGCATGCAGTGCCTGAGGAGGCCAGAAGAGGGCACCAGATCCTCTGGAACTGGAGTTACAGACGGTTGTGAGCCGCCATGGAGTGTGCTGGAGATCAAACCCAGGTCCTCTGGGAAAGCAACCGGTGCTCTTCAGCACTTGGCATCTCTCCAGCAACCTCCCTCTTTTTGAGAGAGCATCAAAGAGGCTGGTCTTGAACCTGTGATCTTTTTGCCTGAGTGTTCTAATCGATACATGCCTGACTTCTCTCTCTCTCTCTCTCTCCTCCTCTTGCTCTCAATTGCTCATTCTCCCCTTTCTGCAATATATCTAAGGAAGCCCAGGCTGGCCTCAAACTCACTATGTAGCTGAGGCTAACCCTCCTCCAGTTCTGAGTGCTGAGCTTATAGGCACTCACCACCACATCCCGTGTACATGGTGCTGTGGGTGGACCCCAAGGTTTTGTGTGTGGTAGGCAAGGCCCTCTACCAACTGAAATACATCCCCAGACACCATTTCCTATTTCTGATAGACACAGGCGCTCTGATTGCTTTCTCTTTCAAACCAAACTCTTAGACCTGGCATTCAGGGCTCTCTCCACCTGCTGCCCCTTGAGCCAGAAGCTCCCACCCCCAAGCCGTGGTACCATTAGGCTGAGCACATGTGGTCCCAGGGCTCAGCCCAGCCCTCGGTGGTTGACCACCACGCTGCAATGGCTTGGTCTGGCTGTCTTCCCGGTCGTCCCATGAGCCTTGCCTGGCACACAGCCAGGGATCTGAAATGCTCATTGAGGGACAAACGAAGACACCTTAGAGACGCTACTGCCAGCTGTGTCGCCGCTGGGGTCCCCGAAAGCAGCACCGTGAGTGACAGGCGTGAGGGTCTTGTCACACTACATCAGAGTCCCTTACTGCTTGTACTATTCCTGTTGTGACCTTTGGGAGAGCCGAGGACCACCTTGTTATCTCCCACACGTGGCCTCCTGGATCCAGGCTAACAAGGACACCACAGGGGACCGCACAGATGGAGAGAGAGAGTGAGCTTCCAGCTCTTGAGGAGGCCCTGAGTTCAGTTTCCAGCACAGGGGAATTGATGCCATCTTCTGGCCCTGGGCATATGGACACACCCCCCTTCACATGCACTTAAAAATAAATCTTGGAGGAAAAAAAAGCCACAGGAAAAAGGGCCTGACTCATCCTCTTCTTTTTGAAGGGCTGGGGCACATGGTAGTGCTCTACTGAGCCACACCCCAGCCCCTCACTGGGGGATTCTAGGCAGGTGCTCTACCACTGAGCCACACCCCAGCCCCTCACTGGGGGATTCTAGGCAGGGGCTCTACCGCTGAGCCACATCCCTAGCTCTTCCCTGCTATCTTTAAGGCAGGCACCTCTCTCACTCTCTTATATTCTAGGTCCCAATTCTGAAAAGATGACAGACAGTTCTCCATACGTTTGCTCCAGACCGCTTCTTCTCTCAGGGTGGAGACTTGCAGTTGGCTTAGTGCTATGGGGCTCCAGGCGCAACTAAACCGAGGCGCTGAAAGCTGACTCAGCATCGTGCTTGTGTTCCTGCCTGTCTGTGCTTAGCAGTATGCTCTGTCAGTCTGTCATTTCCTGGCAGCTGCCCCAGCAAAGCCCCGGCAGCCACCCCAGGGCACTCACGCACCCCTTATGGGGAAGCAGCTGTGGGCGCCTCAGCTGCCACTCTGGAGTCTTTGGCCGTTTTTGAGAGCTGCGATGTGCATCATGGCTAGCTCAGGCCCTGCAAGATCTGTGGGTCTGGTTGGTGAAGGAGAGACTTGGCTCTGTAGGATGGGGGTCCTTCTCAGAGGTGGCTACGTGAGCAAGCTGGGGGATGTCAGCTGTGGCTCTGCTTGTGGGTAGACATGGGAGGTCACTCTAGGCCATTTCTCAATCATCTGCATCAGAGCTGGGACACCCAGTGTCTCCTGTTGCTCAATCCCCCAACAGGCTAAGGTGGGAAACTCCTTCCCCAGCACGCAGTCTACCCTGGAAGGCCTTTGTTGACCTCTCCAACGACATCCTTACTGTCCTAGCCAGGACCTAAATCCTCCCCTTGGCATTCAAGTCACTCACCACCACTACTGTGGGTGTCTCCTCTCCCTGCCCTTCCCTTTTGAGACAGGGCCTCATGTAGCTCAGGCTGGCCTGATTTGCCATTTCGCTGAGGATGGCCTTGAACTTCTGATCCTCCTCCTTCCACCTTGTTAGCGCTGGAATTCCAGGCATGCATTACCACATCCTGTTTATGGGGTGCTGGGGATGGAACCCAGGAAGCCTGCGTGCTAGGTACCAACACTCTACCAACTGAGCCCTATCTCCAGCTCTGGTTCCGTTCTTCAAATTCTCTCTTTTCTCTCCCAGTTCCACTTCAGTCCCCTCCCGAGTCCCCGCCCCGCCCCCAGCTGCCTCTCCTAAGATCTGCCTGAGCAAGCCTGTGGCTAAGTGGCTGGTCCAGACCTTGAGAGACCACTTCCTTGCACGGGATCCCACAGCAAAAAAGACAGCAGGAGAGCGGGGTGTAGTCCCTAAAACAGGCTCTTTAATAGTTTGTCTTCACTGAAGAGCTTGGCTTTCCCCCCAGCATCGGGCTGGGGCCGGTGGGCGTGGCAGGCTGCCCAGGGCTAGGCCGACCACTGGCAGGCCTGGCATGATGGGCGTGGCCCACCATCGCTGACCGGTCAGGCTGTTGGCAGAAGTGACCCAACACCGGTGGGCTGGGTCTGAGGTTGTAGGCCTTCATGGGCGAGGCAGGCTGTCAATGGTTGCCACAGTGAGAGTGAGCGACCATCAGTGGGCAGGGCCTGAAGTCACAGAATGGGGGTAGTTGTCAGTGAGCCGCCTGCCAGTGGATTGGGTCAGCCTTATAGACATAGCTGGGATGGGCGTGGCCAACCACCAGTGGGCGGGGCTTGAAATTATGGGTTTGATCGACCATGGATAGCCTTGGCGTGTCATAGATAGTCTTAGTGGGCCCCTGGGGGATGAAGTTGCCAGGTGTGGCTAGCCGGCCGGCTGTCTTGGGCTTGACAGACCATGGATAGTTGTCCCCAGCCATCGGTGGGTGTTCCTGACCATCATGGGCCGGCCAGGCTGTTGGTGGGTGGGACAGACCTCAGGTGTTCTCAGCCTGCTGTGATGTGCGTGGCACCCGTGGGTAATAGGCCTGGCAGCTAGTAAAAGGAGTACTGGTTCTCCACAGCGCGAGCTCGGCCCAGCGTGGCCTCCGTGGGCTCTTCTGTGGCTCCAGACGCAGCCTCCAGCAGGTGCTCTGAGCTGTTGCTGCGGCTGCGCGCACTGAGTGGCCCCTCGGCCGGGCGTGGTGGCAGGGACGTGGCCGAGGATGATGAGCCAGATGACGATGATGCTCCAGCGCCATTGGAAGGTGAGGTGGGTGGGCAGGTGGTCGTGGCCAGGCTGGAGAAGTAGTGCTGGCTAGCCGGCTCGGTCCAGCAGGTGGGGACTGGGGCCGCAGTGTTGGGCGCTGGTCCTGGGTCTGCAATGAGAGGTCATGTTGGTCAGCATCCAGCCCTGGACACCTGAACTTCATCCTTTAAAGCCAGCCCGCGTCAGACAGATGTGGGGAACCCAGGGAGGGATGATGTGGTCCAGACCATTCGGGGAGTCAGCAGAGAGTATGCAAACACATAATGCCTTTCCAGCCTAGTCTGCGACCGTCAAAAACTGGGTGCTGAACTCTAACCTTGCAGGGCTTCGGGAACCCACCCCGGGTGTCTTTGGGTGTCCAGGTGAAGGGTTTTGAGGCTGGGTCTAACATATCCTATGGCCTTTAAATCACTGTGTTGCGAAGGATGGCCTTGAACTCCTGATCCTCTTGCCTTCGCCTCCAGAGGGTTGGGATTACAGGAGTGCACCACTGCACCCAGCTTATGAAGTGCTGGGGATCGAACCCAGGCCCTGAGCATACCAGGCAAACCCTCTATCAACCGAACCATAGCTCAGGCTCCAGATGGTGGCATCTTACCAGGAGGTGGGCCCTGGGCGCGCACATAGCTTCTGAGGGTGATATCAGCGGACCCCCCTGACTCCAGGGGGATGGGGTGGGTGTGGAAGTGTCGCAGCATGTCAAAGACAGACTGGAACCACAGATGCTGGACATGACACTGGCCGTGACCGTTCAGAGACAGGCGGAGGTGCTGCGGGCACAAATGGGAATGGTTAGTGGTGGGGTCCTGGGCTGGCTACCTGCTTGGCAAGTTTGGAGTTGTTGGATGACTAGGCATCCGTCCCACTGAGACCATATGGTACTGTGTCATGCTGGGGGTCCTCACACTGAGTCCTATCTGAGGGTGGGTCACTCCTGTGGTAGGTGTGGGAGATGGACTGAGACGGAAGGCTGCAGACATCTGTCCTCACCCCGGAATCAATCTGTCCTTTTGAATATTTGTTTTGTCTTAGAGAGAGGATCTCAGGTGACCCAGAGGTGTGGAACGATGGCAGGTGCCTCTTAGCAATGACTTGCTCCTCTCCGGGTCTCCTGAGTTTGTTTACCTGAGGCAGGAGGCTCAGTGTAAGGAGCCACAGACCCACAGTCTTTAGTAGTGGGCCACAAGTCTCTGATGTCAGCCCTGCTTTGCCCACTCCGAGACAACAGCAGCCCGGCTAGAAGAAAGCCCAGGTCAAAGGTCATCTCATGCCTGCCCTGCTTCCCCCTCCTTGCGCCCTGGTGGACAAGGCACCATCCTGTCCAAGCTTGGGCATGGAGGAGTGAGATCAAGGCCTCTAGGGTTAGTAGTGCTGGTCAAGATGTCAATTACCAGACACCAGGGGGACATTAAGTGCCTGGTTGTCCCAGGAACTGACAAGGTGGTGTCCCTAGCGAGACTCAGCCTCCCCCACACATCCACAGCTGGCCAGCACTCCCAGGAGTAGCCCCGAGGGCTTCTGGGGGTCCAGTCAGATGTGAGGGTGGCCTTGACCATCAGCTGCAGGTCAGGGGCAGGAAACTTGGGGTGCTATGGGGGCTACTGGGGAATGATACCCTGGAAGGAGCTAAGGCTGGGTCTACTTCCTTCTTGGAAATGTGGGGTGAGTGTGGGCAGGGCAAGGTGACTCCTGCTCACCCTACCACACTGTCATGCCCCAAACTGCTTGACTTTTGTCCTTTTTAATTTTTATTAATTTTTAAAATAACATCTATCTATGTATCTATGTATCTCAGTTTGTATGTATGTATGTATGTATGTATGTGTCTGTCTATCTATCTATATATGTATGTATCTATCTATCTATTTATGTATCTATTTATCTAACTATGTATGTATGTGTGTGTATGTATGTATGTGTCTATCTATATATGTATCTATGTATCTATCTATTTATGTATGTATGTATCTATCAATCATCTATCTATCTATCTATCTATCTATCTATCTATCTATCTATCTATCTATCTATC
>CABHPH010126302.1:10720-24123 GCA_902168325.1 Peromyscus nudipes | reverse complement strand
ATCTATCTATCTATCTATCTATCTATCTATCTATCTATCTATCTATCCATCCATCCATCCATCCATCCATCCATCCATCCATCCATCCATCTATCTATCCATCTATCTATCTTTGTGTGTACAGATGTGCAGGCCCCACACTGCATTTTGGAGCTCAGAGAACAACTTATAGTTCTCTCCTCCCATCATGTGGGTCCTGGGGATCAAACTCAGGCAGTGAAGCTTGGCTGCGGGTGCCTTTCCTGGTGAGCCTTCTTGCTGGTCCTTTATTCATTCATTCATTTATCTATTGGGACAGAGTCTCATGTAGCACAGGCTGGCCTTGAATTCAATATGTAGCCAAGGATGACCTTGAACTCCTGATCCTCCTGTCTCTACTACCTGGGTGCTGGGATTACAGGTGTGCAACGCCAAGTCCTGATTTGGGGGTTTGTTGCTGAGATTGGAGATTTCATTATTGATGTTTTATATATTGTAAGCATCAGGATTAGGAGAGAAAATGAATGCCTTAGAAGAAAGTAGGATACCAAGTGTAGGTGCAGGCTGCTCATGGGAGAGGCACCTGGTTTTTGGATTTTTGAGACAGGCACTTGCTATGTAGCCCAGACTTGTTTCTCATTCTTGTCAATCCTCCTGCCTCATCTTCTGAAGTGCTGGGACTACAGGCACGCACATCTGGCTGCAAAGCTAACTTCTCAGAGAGGCTCGCTTTTTGAGTGAGCTTGGTCACCAGCAAGTGATGAGTCTTACTTAGGATCTGGGCCACCTCAGTCCACCTCCTCCAGAGCGGGCTGCTCTCCCCTGTCACCCCCCCCACTTGCCTTGGCCTTGCCCTGGAAGTTGAAGGTCAGCACACACTCCCCAGGCCGAGTCTCGCTTTGGCGGATCACAAAGAGGCCGTGGTTCCGGGGCCCACCGGCCAGCACCAGCTGGGCAGCCTTCACTCGGGACAGTGTCCCATGGAACCAGGGATAGTCGGAGAGTTCCAGCTCAGTCTCGGCGTCAGTGTCCAGCTCGGCTCCCTCGTCCCCTGGGTCGGTTGTAATAGCACAAGGGACAGAAGGAAGACAAGTCAGTCAAGGAGAGATGGGGAGCTGTATCTTGTTCATTTGGGTAAATGCCATTTGAATATCAGACCTAGGCAGAGAGCTGACTATGTCTAGTTAGCCTTGAGGTAAACTGAGGCATAGGGAGGGAGCACACGCAAGTCAGCAGCAAAGCTGAGAAGCCAAGCCTTTTCTCCACCTGGTTCCATTATGTCCTTTTGTTTATGTGTATACGTAGGTGTCTGTGTGTGCACGTGTGTGCACGTGTGCGTGCGGGGGAGACCAGAAGAGGGCATCAGATCCCCCGGAGCTGGAGTCACAGGTAGGTGTGAGCTCTCCTACATGGGTGCTGGAAACCAAACTCAGGTGTGTAGCTGACTTTCTCTTGGGCCACCAACCAGCTCCCACATCATGACACAGAGACTTATTAGTCATGAATGCTCGGCCTTATCTTACGGTCATTTCTTGCTAGTTCTTGTAATTTTATTTAACCCATTTCTCTTCATCTATGTTTTGCCTCAGGACTTTACCTTTCTGTCCTTCTGTGTGTCCTATTCTTGTGTCTGACTGGCTGGCCCTGGGCATCTCCCTTTCTTTTTTCCTCATTCTCTTCTCCCTTTCTCTAGAACTTAAGATTCCTCCTCTTGCTTATTCTCTCTGCCCGCCAGCCCCGCCTGTCCCTCTCCTGCCTGGCTATTGGCCGTTCAGCTCTTTATGAGACCAATCAGGTGCCTTAGGCAGGCAAGGTGAAACAGATGCAACACAGCTTTACATAGTTAAACAAATACAGCACCAACAGATGTAACACACCTTTACACAGTTAAAGTGGTAGTCCACAACACGGGTTCTCTGGAAGAACGGCAATCACTACTAACCAGTGAACCATCTCTCCAGACATTTAGCTCCGGCCTCTACAACCCTAGTGCTGGGTTACAGGCTTGTGCCACCAAAGCTGCCTTTCGTGCCTCTTTCTATCGGAAGAACTTACCTCCCTCCCTTTCCATGTCTGTCTGTCTCTTTCTCTTTCTTCTTCTTTTTGCTAGGTCTCACTGTGTAGCCCAGGCTAGCCTTGAACCTATGCAGATCTCCGTGCTTTAGCCTTCTGAGTGCTGGGATTACAGGTGTGTGCCATCCCCGCCCCCCCCCCCCCCCCGCCATGTCTGTGAGGCTCTATAAAAACCAGGACCACTGTAGACACAACTGGTTGAAATGTCACCACTTCTGAGGATCCACAGGGGCCCCTGTGGAGGGGGCGGGGACCCCAACGGCACCTGTGTTATTGCTGTCACTGACACCACCACCTGAAGACTCCAGGGTTTGAAGGAAAGTCTCCAGGGGGACATGGGCCAGGGACTCTCCCACGGTGTCCCGCGCTCTGCTGTGTGGGGCTGTCACCACGGCACCCACTGCTGTCGTCGTCTCTGGGGGCCGGGACATGTCTGCTGCAGGGTAAACAGGGGGAGAAGCGTGTCTCTGATCTGCCCTCCAACACCTGTCCCCCGTGACTCCAGCGAGCCCGACCCCCACCTACCTTCTGCCAGGAACTCACAGCTGCAGGAGGTCACGCGGCTGGCCAGACAGCCGCCCCGGGCACAGGACAGCCCCGTGTCTTCCTCGCTGTCCCTGCGGAGTTGAGAAGGCACAGCACATCTTACCACGGGGCCTGGGCTAGGACCCTGGGCTGCTTACAGAACATCAAGTCCTTTCCCTCCCTCGCCCTCTGTGGCGGCCACGGTGTGAGTGATCCACCACTGAGGCCGCCGTGAGCATCGTGTTCCCTGGGTTGTGGCTCATTCCTGGGAGCCCACGGATACCTTCCAGTGGAGGACAGTGTGGTGATCAGTGGAGGCTGGGCAGCCCCTTTGAGACCCTCCCAGCTCTAAGACAGGTCTCCCCGCTCTGGGAAAGTCTCTGGAGCAGATGGCCATCAGAGTAATAGGGCAAGTGATTGGCAAGCACTTTGGGGATGAGGGCCGCGAGGCACTTAGGACTCTAACTGAGCTTTACTTCAATGAATCTGTTAATTAGAAGCAGCCCCCCCCCACCTCATCCTATTAGCCAGAGAAACCACTGCCAAGTGCTCAGCTGGGTGAACCCCCCACCCCCAACCCCAGGGCATCTCTTCTGGACAGTGGAGTCATCCTCTTCCTGTACATAACTGACCAGATGTGCCAACCACGTCACCAAACACGACTCCAGAGTGCCCTCAGCCTACCAGCTTCCTCATCAAAATCCAACTCTTTTCTATAAAAATATGTGCCCATGAGCGGAGAGGTGCATGTGGGTGCGGGTGCCAGAAGAGGTCAGAGGCAACCGATCCCCTGGAGCTGGCGTTCCAGGCTGCCTGATGTGGGGGCTGGCAACTGAACTCATCTCCGGAGGAGCAGTACTGCTAGGCCGTCTCTCCAGCCCCCCCAAATCCTACTTGTGATGAGAGGTGTGGTAGATCACACGTGTAGCACACACAGAGCCCTGGGTTAGACTCCACGGAAGCCTTAACATCCTCTATCTGGCCTAGTCATTTTGTTGTTATTTGGGGGTTTTGTTTGCTTGTTTGCTTTTTTTGAGATAGGGGCTCCTGTAGCCCAGGCTAGCCTTGAGCTAGCTACATAGCTGAGGATGACCCTAGGCTCCTGATCTTCCTGCCTCTCTTGGGAATAACTGATGCTGGCTCTTCTTCAGTGCTCACCCTGCCTGGTAGCCGGGTCTCTGGGAAGGGACAGGGTGCACACACCCACCTGTCCATCTCCCGTGCTTGGGGCCAGAATACTCACCCAGGGTCCACACAGCCCTGGATGTCAGCCACCCACGAGTGCTTCTGCAGGGAGTCTATCGTCTCCAGAATGTACTCCGCTCCGTTCTCCACCTGGATGAGAGTGGCCCTGGTCAAGCCTCCTCCACTGCAGGGTAGGGGCTCAGCACCCCAGGACCAATGAGCAGAAGGGTTCCTCTGCATTTGTTCATACCCCTATGTTGGGTCTCATGGGTATGAACAGAGGGAGATCACCCAAGTCAGGGTTAGGGCTGCAGCCTGAAGCCCACACAGGGGAGGAGATGCCAGGCTCTGGAGGCCTAGGGTGTGGGACAGGAGACCCAGCATGCTCAGCCCATGTCCTGGCATCCCAGGTAGGGTTCAAGTCGAGTGGGGAGGCCAGCTGGCTCGGCATAGAGTCAAGGGGCTCCCAGGCCTTAGCGACTGCAATTTGATTGCTGTGGCCACGTGGCGGCCAATGTTCTTTGTGCCCTGTCCATTGAGTTCCCGACCACCCTGGGAAGGAGGCTATGTACAACACTTTTTTTGTTATTGTTTTCTGAGACAGGGTTTCTCTGTATAACAATCCTGGGTGTCCTGGAATTCACAGAGATCTGCCTGCTTCTGCCCCCTGAGTGCTGGGATTCAAGGTGTGCATTATTACCTCCCAGCAAAACACAGATTTTATAGACAAGAAGCCTTGTGTTCAGAGAGGGAGCAACTTGCTCAAAAGTCCCACAGCAGCCAGCAGCTGCTGAGACCTGAACCCGGGTTCACCAGATGCTCAGTCTCCCTGTTCTTGGTTCCCTGTCCTGTGTACTCTGTCATGATGTAGCATTGGTCCAAGAGGACACCCTGACAGCCTTTTTTTTCCAATGGGCTCACGGTGGGGCTGGCAGGAGAGTCCTTCTGCCTCAGGGGTGCCTGAGGACCACCCAGCAGCTGAGAATACCAGATGGACAGCGGCTGTGTCCCCAGCTACCAGTCTTGAGGGGACAACTCAGGACACAGAGTTGGCACATATTTACCCAATGAATAAAAGAATCGGTGGCTTGTATAAACACAAGCTCAGTAAGAGCTTGCCAAAGAGGGTGGGGGCTCTGCGCCCCAGCTTCAAGCAGGAGGAGCCGGCCTCCTGGAAGGACTCCGATTCATGGTCTAGTTCTTTCCCGGAAGCCCTGACCACAACCCTAGCAGCCTGGACCCATGTCCTTAGCAGCTCCGGCAGGCCATTCCAGTGCTGTGGGGCTGGAGGAAGGACCTGAGGCTCCCAGAGCCCCTGGGGTGCCCCATGTCTTTGTGTCCCTCTGTAGAGACCCTGCTGTTCCCACACTCCACCTCCCTGTGGACATTTGCATAACTTCAACAAGCTGTGAGGTGGGTGTGTCTGGCTCCAGAGGGGGAGATGTGGGGAGGGAGTGCTAATGATCTTTACTCAGACCCAAGAAGAAATGGGGAACCGGGCTGGGCTGGCGAGACGGTTCAGTGGGTGAAGGTGCCTGCCGCCAGGCTTCACAAGTGGGGTTTCATTCCCAGGGGAAGCACCACACTTAGCATTCCCCCCACCCCCACACACACACCTGGGTTTTAGGGACTGAAGTCAGGTCCTTATGCTTGCAAGACAAGCATTTTACTGACCTACTGTGGAACAATCTTTGTACACTATGAATATGTGTTACTCTCATTGGTTTAAAAAATAGCCTACTGGCTGGAGGTGGTGGCGCACGCCTTTGATCCCAGTGCTCGGGAGACAGAGCCAGGCAGATTTCCGTGAGTTCAAGGCTAGCCTGGTCTACAGAGCTAGTTCCAGGACAGCCAGGGCTACATAGAGAAACCCTGTCTTGAAACAACAACAACAACAACAAATATAATTTAAAAATAAGAAATGGGAGGAGACCCAGGTGGCCAGCCATGTGGGGATGCATGACTCTAGGACTCAGACCCTGAATCAAGCCCTCCCTAGGTGATGGACACCTGCCGTGGGTGCCTCTCATGGGAACTCCCTCCTTGTTGCCCCCGCTTTGATGGTCTAACTTGCACCCCTGTAATGAGCTCAAGCTGTGTAACCCAGGGCTGTGGGTTACAGACCTCGGTGGCCGCAGTGGGATCTTACCTTGAGCACGAACGTGTTGTCCTTCTCGGGCATTTCCAGGGGCATGGTGGTTCGGACCTCGATGATGGCCGACAGAGGGATGCTGACCTTGGGTCTGGAAGCCTGGGAGGCCAGAGGAAGGAACGGTGGCAGGAGCCCCTTGGAGGAATCAGGAGACCCTCTCCGTACTTCCCACCCCACCTTCCAGCAGATGTGGGTCCCGGCCAACAAGACTGCCAAGTTCCTGCTGGTGTGAATGTGTTACCAACCCCGTTTTAGAGATGGGGACATTGAGGGAGTCAGCAAGAACCCTCCTCCTGAGGTCTCAGCAAGGTAGAGACTGATTGGTATGGCTGAGTCTCCAATCCCTGAACCCCAACCCTGTGATCTGTGAGTGCTCCCTGGCCCACCCTCCACCCAGTGCACCTACTCCATACGATGTTCCCCCTTCTCAGCCTCCTTCATTCCCTTTCTTTCCTTTCTCTTTCTCTTTCCTTTTGGTACTGGGAATTTTGCCCAGAGCATCATGCAGCTGGACAAGCTCTCTACCACAGAGCCCTTCACTGGGGGATTCTAGGCAGGTGCTCTACACTGAGCCACAACCCAGCCCTTCACTGGGGGATTCTAGGCAGGTGCTCTACCACTGAGCCACACCCCAGCCCCTCACTGGGGGATTCTAGGCAGGTGCTCTACACTGAGCCACAACCCAGCCCCTCACTGGGGGATTCTAGGCAGGTGCTCTACCACTGATCCGCACCCCCAGCCCCTCACTGAAGGTCATTTGATACAGCATCTCATATAGCCCAAGCTGGCCTGGACTCACTGTGTAAGTTTCTGTGCTATGATCTACATAGTGAATTCCAGGCCAGCCAGAGCTATATTGTAACACAAATGTTAAAAGGTCATATTAATAAAAAAAAATGGAGCCAGATATTGGGGTGAAAGCTGAATGATCAAGAGAAACAGAACAAACCAGCCACGTTCTTACCTCTACAAAATCCTCAGCCTCAAGAGAGAGAGAGTTCCTGTTTCCTCAGGCCTTACATACTTTTTTTCTGTCCAGACATCACTTCCTGGGATTAAAGGCATGTGCCACCACTGCCCTGGCTCTGTTTCCAGTGTGGCCTTGAACTCACAGAGATCTGATGGATCTCTGCCTTCCATGGTAGGGTTAAGGGTGTGTGCTACCACAGTCTGACCTCTATGTCTAATCTAGTGGCTGGCTGTCCTCCGATCCCTAGGCAAGTTTATTAGGGTACACAATATATCACTACACTATATAGTGAGACCCTGTCTCAAAAAGAAAAATAAATAATTTTTTTGTGCCAAATGTGGTGCTCCATTTGTACAACTCCAGAACTCAGGAAACTCAGGAAGGATTGCCCCAAGCTCAAGCCAACCTGGGCTACATAGTGGGTTCTAGGTTAGCCTGTGCTATGGATTGAGACCCTATAGCCAAAAACCAAAGGCTTGGGTTGTGGCTCAGTGATGGATCCCCTGCCTAGAATCCCTCAGTGAGGGGCTGGGGTGTGGCTCAGTGGTAGAGGACCTGCCTAGAATCCCCCAGTGAGGGGCTGGGGTGTGGCTCAGTGGTAGAGCCCCTGCCTAGAATCCCCAGTGAGGGGCTGGGGTGTGGCTCAGGGGTAGAACACCTGCCTAGAATCCCCCAGTGAGGGGCTGGGGGGTGTGACTCAGTGGTAGAGCACTTACGAATTCCACCCAGTGAAGGGGTGGGGTGGGCATGGCTCCCAGAATAAAGTGGCTTCCTGCTTTGGATGAGATGTTCTGGAGCACAGCTCTCACCTCGGAAAGGGGCTCTGGAGCTACGTGTGGCCTGTCTCCAGGCCTGAGGAGAAGGAAACCAGCACCCCAATTCTACCACCACAGGGTTAAACCAGGGCAGTCAGCAGGGCTCCTCAGTAGGGTCGCTCCACGCAGGTCCCTTTATGCTCTGCTCCACAGCTCCTGGCTACACCCCCCTGCACCTCCCTGGACTGGCCTGAGGCTGACATTCCCGGCAGGGCTTGGGCTCTGGGACAGGGACTTTCTGAGGAGGAAAAGGAAGGGACTCCTATCTGGTGAGTGGGAATTCTTGGCCACCCTGGACACTATCCAGCGGGCCCTGGGCTGGACTTATAGCAGTGACAGATGGGCTTAGCTGATCACATCGTCACGCCCGCCTGTGGCTGGGGTTGGCCCTCTGGGGCAGAGAGAGCAGGAAGATTTATAATGGCGCCTTCATCTGGGCCGTGTTCCTGCTCTCAGCCTGGTGTCCAAGGCCATCAGTCCTGAGGTAGCTGTAGTTGCCCACCACTTGCCTCTCACCCCCAGTACTGGGGTGGAATCCAGGGCCTCTAACACTGAGTTACATCCCTTCCTCTCGTTGGGGCATCCTAGGCAAGTGCTTTATGACGGAGCCACACCCCCAGCTTTACCTGCCTCTTCCTATTTTTTTTCTGTGTGTGTGTGGTTTTTTTTTTTTGTTAATTTACTTACTTTAAAATTTTATTTGCAGCCAGGCGGTGGTGGTGCAAGCCTTTAATCCCAGCACTTGGGAGGCAGAGGCAGGCAGATCTCTGTGAGTTCCAGGCCAGCCTGGTCTACAAAGTGAGTTCCAGGACAGGCACCAAAACTACACGGAGAAACCGTCTCGAAAACAAACAAACAAACAAAACTTTTATTTGCATTAGTATTTTGCCTGCATGAATGTGTGAGGGTGTCAGATCTTGGAGTTGGAGACAGTTGTGAGCTGCCATGTGGGTGCTGGGAACTGAACCCGAATCCTCTGGAAGAGCAGTCAGTGCTCTTAACCACTGAGCCACACCCCCAGTTTTACCTGCTTCTCCCTATTTCTACTTTGGTTACCTTCGGTCACTTAGCTCCTGTTACCCACTGACCACTCCCCCACCTCGGGGACCCAGGAGCTCCCCCTGTGAATCCATCCAGCCTGATTCCTTTCCCGGTGGCTTCCCCAATGGCTGAGGGCTAATTTCATTGCTATCTGTGAGAGGACCTGGGGTTCAGTCGATGCTACGTGCACAGGTGAGGGTGCAGGAGTTTAGAGACCTGACCTGGGCAGAGACAGCGAGAGCTGTGAAAGAGGAAATGTGAAGCCCCCAGGAACACCCTGAACCCGCAGATCCAAGCGCCCTAGTGCCTGCCTTCCGCTACCGCTGACTCCAAGGGACCAGGGAGATCCGGATTGGTAGGTGGGTGACAGGCAGTAGTGGGTGCTTACCCAGCACTCACGAAGCCCTGGGTTTGATCCCCAGCACCACATAAGCTGGGTGTGATGATAAATGCCTATAATCCCAGCACACGGCAGATGAAAGGCAGAACTAGAAGTTCAAGGTTATCCATGGTCACAAGGGGTGGTCAAGGCCTGCCTGATCTACAAGAGACCCTGTCTCAAAACAAAAACACGAATAACATGGCAAGGGCTGGCGAGACGCAGACCAAGCCTGATGACCTGTGTTTGTTTGTGTGTTTGTTTTCCAAGGCAGGGGTTCTTTGTGTAGCCCTGGCTGTCCTAGAACTCGCTCTGTAGACCAGGCTGGCCTTGAACTCACAGAGATCTGCCTGCCACTGCCTCCTGAGTTGATCCCAAGACCCACACGGTAGAAGGAAGGAACTGGCTCCTGCAGGTTGTCTCGTGACCTCCACATGAGCATCCCCCCCCAATAAATAAACATTCATTTATTTTTCAAGTTAGTGGACCCTTTAAGAGGCAGGGCCTAGTGGAATATGGTTGGTCATTTGTGCTGCTATGTTGGGAGGCGATTAATGGAGTTCTCGGGGAACCTGGTTATCTAACCAGCATGGGTTGTTATAAAGTGAGGTCACTCTACAGTTGACAGTTGACCTCTTCTACACGTGGCTGTTTCCTTCTCCTCTGTCTGCCCCACTGTGAGAAGCGGAGAAGGCCTTCACAGAGGCAGAGGGGCGGGCCTTCCAAGGTCAACGTGCGGTTTCTAAAACCCAACTAAACTGACCTGCGCTAGCGCTCTCTCTCTCTCTCTCTCTCTCTCTCCCCCCTTTTTAGATATAGTATCATGTAGCTCGATAGGCATTTAATTTGCTATGTAGCCAAGGATCCTCCTGCCTCTACCTCCCCAATACTGGGGTTATAGGCAGTTACCATGCCCAATTTTCTTTCTTTCTTTCTTTCTTTCTTTCTTTTCTTTCTTTCTTTCTTTCTGTTTCTCTCTCTCTCCCTCCTTCCCTCCCTCCCTCCCTCCCTCCCTCCCTTCCTTTCTATACTATCTAGCCTCTAGTATTTTGTTATAGAACAGAAGACGGACTAATACACTCTAGAATGATCCACACTTCCATGGCTCACTCCCAAGTGCCCTACTAGGCTCTGATGTTCGCAGCGCCTGAAGCAAGATCGGGGACTAGGAAACCTGTTGTCTTAGTTGAGTTGAGGAAGGACGGGCTCAGTGATCCCTTGGGAACCCTCCCTTCTGCCAGCAGTAAAATTGGAGGGCTCTGCAGGGATCAATGGAAAGATGGGGAGGGCGCCAGCTGCCCTGTCCTCTCCCCCAGGGAAACAGGCACAGCTATTTAGAGAGCGGCAGCTGGGCCTGCCACTCAGAGCTGGAGACAGTGAAACCTTGGGCCTCTGCCCCTGCCCTTTGGGTGACCCTGGGCAAGCCACCCCCGCCCCCAGGCTTTGGTCTCTCTGTAGACTTGAGTTTAGTGGCATTTTCCTCAGGGGCTTAAAGTTGGGGGTGGGTAAAAAGCCCTTGGGAAATCTGGGGGTACTGGGGCTTGGGGTGAGAGCTCTTCACCAGGGTATTCTGGGAGTAGCCCACAGCATCTTGCTTTGGGTAGTTCTCACTCTGGTACCTTGAGGGGAGGCCGGGAGGGAAGTACACTGACTCAGGCGTCTAGGAGGGCACTGGGGAGACGACCCTGGGGTGGTCAGGTCTTGGGGTGTTACCAGTCCTGAAGGGACTTTATGCCCTCCTTTCATTCTGGTGACCGTCTGAGTGGTGATGTATAATTAGCCTCCTTCTGCCTCCCACTGTCCCTGTGACAGCAGGCAGGCCAGACCCCTCCTCGAAGTTTCTGCTCTTTCCTTCTTTCCAGGCAGAGTCTCATGCAGACCAGACTAGCTTCCACCTTGCTATGCAGCCGAGGATAACCTTGAACTTCCGATCCTCCTGTTTCCAAGTGCGCTCCCACTCGGGGATTATGGGGTGCTGGTGCTGGAGCTCTGGGCTCCGTGAGTGCTAAGCAAGCGCTCTACCTACTGAGCTACACCCCCAGCACCTCTACTTTTCAAGCCAGTTACATTTGCCTCCCTGTCCCCTACCGCAGGAGGGCTTTGCTCGACAATGGGGCCAGGGGCCAGTGGACTCATCGTGGCATGCAAAATGGTAGTAGCAGGTAGAGACCATCTCTTCCTCCTGATGAGAAGGAAGGGGCCCCCCCCCCGGGCAGGGCTCAGCTGGAGCCTGGCAAAGGGAGCAGATGTCTGATTGCCATGGAGCAGGACACAGGCCTCTGGGGGACATGTCTGAATGCACCTTGTTACTCCCTGCCTTCATATGCTACATCTCGTCTCTGAGAGGTGCCCTCTGGACAAGAAACTGTGTCAATCAGATCAGGCCACACAACCCCCATACCAGTCCCAGGCACCCAGCTGTCACCGGCCTGCAGATCCCTCAGGCTGTGCAGGTGACTGGGTCCCCGTGAGTGATGGGGAGAAACATGCACCAGGATACCAACCTTGGGTGGTACGAAGAACTCCAGGCGGAAGCGCTCCCCAGCCACGGCCCTTCGCAGAAGCAGGCGACACTTCTGCCACTGTGCGGTGCCCCCGGGACCCGAGGCCGCGTCGTCTGCCACCATGAAGCGCAGTGCGCCCTCACGCTGGATGTCCACTAACTCCACTTTGGCCGCCAGGGTCCGTGCCAACCTCAGGCGTCGTGTCCACTTGTCCCGAGGCTCAGATGCAGGCTCGACGACCCTAGGAGTGGCCCCAGCATCGGGCTCCGGGGACGCGCGCCGGTGCCACAGGTCGCGCACTCCGTCCACCACGCACAGGCTCATGTTACGCAGTGAGAAGCCCTTGCGGACACGGGCCTTGGTGGCCGCGTGGGCAGACACGTCCTCGGAGCTGCGAGAGTGGCCATAGGCTGCAGCCTTGAGCGCCGATGTGACCGAGGTCACGGCAGGCTCGGGCTCCATGGTGTCCGCTGCTGTCCCCAGCACGCGGCGCACCTCCTCGCTGAACACGGCCAAGAAGTTGGCGGCAAAGTGGCGGGAGAAGGAGGTCCCCGCGTCAGGCGTGTCGTAGGTTGGGTTGTCCCGAAGGAAGCGGCAGAACTTGTGAGCGAAGTCCACAGCAGCCACCTGTGCGTGCAGCTCGCAGAAATGCCGCCAGTCCGGGACTGGGGCGGGGGCGGCGGCGGAGCCGGGGGTGGCACCATTCATGGCTTTGGTCCCATGGCAGCCTCGGGCTGAGGGGAGAAAAGGAGGTAAGCATTTCTTTTTTGTTTTCTCCCTTCCTTCCTTCCTTCCTTCCTTCCTTCCTTCCTTCCTTCCTTCCTTCCTTCCTTCCTTCCTTCCCTCCTTTCTTCCTTCCTTCCTTCCCTCCTTTCTTCCTTCCCTCCTTCCCTTCTGAGATAGCATCTCATGTAGCACGGGCTAGCCTCGGACTCCCTATGTAGCAGAGGTGACGTTGAATTTCTGGTCCTCCTGGGCCCGTCCACAGCCCTCCCCGGGGATCTACAGAGGCTGTTGGAGCATGCTCCCACCCACTGAAGTTACAGGTGCAGGCTGCTGATCAGTGCACACGTGACAGCTGGGGAGATCGGAGAGGGGTTGTACAGGGGGGAGTCTTAAATAGCATTCTTGGGGATCCCCAGGGTCATTCTTTCTGGGGCTGGTCAAGGAGGCTGAGGGGAAAGATACTTTCAAATGGTGCCCCATGAATTTAGGGTGACCTCATGGTCTCCAGGAACCTCTCCAAGGTCCCCAAGCCCTGGAGAAGAGGTTGTTGGATTTCCTGGAGCTGGACTTACAAGGTAGGTGGGAGCTGCTGTGTAGGTGCTGGGCACCCAGCTCGTTCCTCTGCAAGAGCAACAAGTGTTCTTAACCTCCGAGCCATCTCTGCAGCCCCTATGGACTCTGTCTTAGCCACTGTCTCTCCCTTCATTTTGGCCGTCATGACCTGAGGTGTTTATTCCATCCCTTGCTCCCACCATGTTCTGCCTGAGTTGAGGAACTAAGGAGCCAGCTGACCTTTAACCCCTGAGGCTGTGAGCCAAAGTAAGCCGCCCCTCCCCTGCGATGCTCCTGGGTATCTGTTATAGTGACAGCGGCTTACATTCAGTTTCAGGGTCTTTACTCAGCTTTCTGATCCTGGGACTTTGAGGGTAATCTTCCTATAGGGTTCAAGGATGACCATTTTTATTATTGGCATTGAAGGCCCAGCCTCCTTAGGACTCCCCCCACCACACACACACACACACACACACACACACACACACACACACACACACAC
>CABHPH010126302.1:0-10710 GCA_902168325.1 Peromyscus nudipes | reverse complement strand
CACACACACACACACACACACACACACACACACACACACACACACACTCCTGGTGGCCAGCATGTTGTTCCTTCCAGAACTCCCATCCCCACTGGACCAATCTAGAAATCCCAGCTGTCTCTTCATTCCAGCTTCTTCCACTTTGTTGCTAGGCAACTCCATCTTTTACCACTTAGGATGGGTAAACTGCAGAGTGCATGTCAGGTAGTCTTCTGGGGGACTTGCTTCCTGTCCTCTGTTGTGGTAAATGTTCCTGGGAACACAAACCCAGCCTGTTCTGCCTTCCTTATCCATTTTCTTTCTTAGATTGTACCCAGTGCCTCCTTCCTGCTTATTGTTCAATGGTTCTACAACTGAGCCACGTCCCCAGCCCCTCACTGGGGATTCTAGGCAGGGGCTCTACCACTGAGCCACACCCCAGCCCCTCACTGGGGGATTCTAGGCAGGGGCTCTACCACTGAGCCATATCTCCAGCCCTTCCATCCATTTTCCTTGGTAACTTTAACCTTAAGTTAGTGGAAAACAAAACAAAACAAAACAAAAAAACAAAAACCAAGGAGATTAAGTAGGGAGACACAGGCCTTCCCTAGCAACCACCATCGGAGAGGCCAGTTTAGTGTGGATTGTTGAGGGGCAGCACCCATCCTTCTGAGGCACTGATGTAGAGCCCCATGGCTCTGGGCCCACCCCTCCTCCACACCACAGCCCTTGGGAACCCCATTGCAGATCCCCCCCCCCGTTGTCTGAGCCCTATAATTAAATGTTAGGTGAAAAATAGCTGTTCGACGTTTCAGCAGCATCCTCGGGGCCAGAGGGCACAAGGGAACCCCTTCCCTCCTTAGGGCAGCCTTGGGCGCGGCGGCAGTCATCAAGTACAGGATCCATCCAGGGCAGAAGTGCCTGGGACAGGTTTCCTGAAGCCTGTGCCGGGCTTCACACCTATAGATAGGACAAAGATGGAACCTCTGGATGAGCAATGACTGCTGCAGGACTTACCAGGACTTTTGGAGATCAGAGGGTGGTGTGTAAAGCCCACGAAGGTGGAGAGAGATGGGTGCCGGGGCCCTCATAAGCATAACTCAGGCCAGACCCTTACTTGCTCCCCAACTCCTATTCATCCTTCCATAATGAATCCTCTTCCTTCAGGAAGCCTTCCTCGACCTCCCCTGCCCAGGCTGGCACAAGCGTCTCCTCTGAGTGCCACGGCCCCCTCTTGAGTGTTCTGTGCATGCTTTTAAGTCCATCTCCCTAGCTGGCATTAGGCATTCCTTGGGGGCAGAGGCCGGCTGCACCCACCAGGCCACCACCACCACGACCGCCATAGCCTCCAAGAAGGATGGAGCCACTGCTAGCCCTGTGAGGGCCTGCCCCAAGTCCATGCACTTACCCAGCAGCAAGCCATCTCCCGCTCTGTACGTGTCGGCATGGGTGAGCATGGGCGCAAGACTAGGTATGGGCCTGTGTGGAAGCTGCCAGGCCAGCCCCAGCACTTCCCGAGACAGGGTCTCCCTGTGTAGCCGTGGCTGTCCAGGAACTCACTCTGTAGACCAGGCTGACCTCGAACTCGGAGATCCACCTGCCTCTGCCTCCCGAGTGCGGGGGATTAAAGTTGTGCACCACCACCAGCAGGTGGTTTTCAGGTTTTCTTTGTCCCTCCCTGCTTGCTGTGAAAGCCTTTGAAGGGAGAAGTACAGGGCCCCACAGGGTCCCACCTAAGCCAGGTGGAAACTGGACTCTGCCAAGATTTGGGCAGGTGTGTTGTGTCCTAGGCAGGAGACTGGCTAGCTCTTTCCTGACTTCCCTTCCCCAGCCCCTCCGGCAGGCCAACAGTGTATGGGTCCAGGCGTCTGTACAGCTGCCTGCATCCCAGGCTACACAAACAGGGGCGGCAGGGTGTGGTGGCACATGACTATAATCCTAGCATTAGGAAAAGCTGAGGCAGGAGGATTGGAAGTTTTAGGTTACTCTGAGATACCTAGAAAATTCCAGGCCAGTTTGGGTGATATGGCAAGATTTTATCTCAGCACTCGGGAGGCAGAGCCAGGCGGATCTCTGTGAGTTCGAGGCCAGCCTGGGCTACCAAGTGAGTTCCAGGAAAGGCGCAAAGCTACACAGAGAAACCCTGTCTCGAAAAACCAAAAAAAAAAAAAGATTTTATCTCAAAATGAAAATGGAGGAACAAATATCATCAAGGCAGGCCAACAAGCACCCTACACCTAGTTACAGATAGAGAGGGAGCCCAGGACTCACACGTGGGAAGGACAGAGGGGAGGCTGTCCACCACAGACCAATGGGCCCAGCCAAGGAAGCACTGTTCCCAACAGCCCCTGGGGCTGGATCTGGGGAGGAAATGAAGTCCTTGACCTTGGCTGACCTTCCCAAATTCTGAGCACCACTTGGGGAGAGAAAGGCTTCCCCCCTCCCTGGAAGGACCAGACAGTGGACCCCACAGTCACAGGCAGGGCCTGGCTCCATCCACCTCTGGGTAGAGCCTGGAGGTGTTTCTACTCATTGTGGAGATCAGCCAGTGTATGGAATCAATTACTGTGCAGACGATCGTAGAAGCAGGGTGGACAGTGTCATCCTCCGACCCTCTGTGCTGGCTTCGGTTTATGAATTGAAGCCCCTTTCCCCTCCTGTCTCTGCCTGGATAGCCTTCCTTCCTGGCCTTCAGGTGTGTGGAGCCTTCCCTTTTATTGTTACATTTATGTGTGTGTGTGTGTGTGTGTGTGTGTGTGCACATGTCACAGCACACGTGTGGAAGTCAGAGGACAATTTATGGGAGTCGGGTCCCTCCTTCCACCACGCGGGTCCTAGAGATTGAACTCATGTTGGCAAGCTTGGTGGCAAGCACCTTTACCCACTAAGCCATCTTACTGCCCCCCACCTGTGTGTGTGTGTGTGTGTGTGTGCACATGTGGAAGACAGCGGATGCTCATATCATGCTTTATCACTCTCCACCTTATTTCATTGAGACAGGGCTCTCCCACTGAACCCGGAGCTAGGCTGGCAGCCAGCAAGACCCCATTCATCCTCACGTCTCCACACCCCACTGCACTGGAGTCACAGGGCCTATGGCCATGTCCAGCTGCTGGGGATTGGAACTCAAGATTCTCATGCTTTCAAAGTCAGTGCTCTTAACCACTGAGCCTTCTCCCCAGCCTCCAGCCCCCTCTTTTCCTGGAAGTTTCTCTCTGTACTAGACAGGAATTCACATGTCCTGTGGCCCTGGACCCTTGGGTGTCTCCTCCTGCAGCTGCCAGGTGCTCAAAAAAAGCCTCGTGACTCAGCCCTGGGAAAAGTGTGCTCTATCCTGACCCTATTTCCTGGAGCCTCAGTTTCTCTATCTATATAATAGAGGGCTGGAGCAGGGGCCCGATTAAGACACAGAAGTATGGTCCCTGGACATCGGAGACTGAGGACCAGCTGCCTCCCTACAAGGACTGGGGACAGGTAAAGCACGCCCTTTGGGTAGAGATAAAGACAAAGCCTTCTTTCTGGCCAAGGGGTGAGAGGTGGTAGGACCCCAGGTACTGGGTAGGTCCACCATCCTCCACACTTCACTCCAATGGGGTCTGTCTGGGCTTAGCCGCCCTAACTAGCTTCTCAGCCTGGAAAAATGCTGGTTTTTATTGTTTTTGAAATAGTCTCTTATGTAGCTGAGGCTGGCCTCCAACTCACTATATTGCCAAGAATGACCTTGATCTCTTCATCTCCAGGCTCCTGCCTACTGAGTACTGGAATTACAGGTGTGCTCCATCACATCCAGTTTATTGGCGGCTGGAGGGGGGGGGGGGTTGGCGCGCACCCAGATCTTCCTGGAATGACAGGCAGGTACCTCACCGACTCAGCTACCCCCAGGGCCTGCCTTTTGGCTTTGTTGTTCTTAAGTGGGATGGGGCTTCAGAGGGGTGGGGCACGGCAGAGGTATCTTGACCGAGTGCCCCTTGCTCACAGCCTTGCAAAACCGCCGCCTTGACTAACCTCAAGGCCAGACACCCAGACCGAGAATCACCACGCAGACAGGGGCAGCAGAGGGGGTGGACGGCTTTCCGGTAGTAAAAATAGCGCTGACAATCGGAAAGGGGGTTTAAAAAAAAAAAAAAAAAGCCCGTCTTCAACCCCCGCCAGCAGTGAGCATTTCCGGACCCCAAGGCCTGGTCATTCCTTAAAATATTGATGAGGCCGCCTCGCCGCTGCTGCGCGCTAATGGGCAGAGCAGTAATCGATCCAGCGCTCGGTGGGCGGGGAGATGCGGCGGCCACGCCCCCTGCCCGGGAGGCTCAGGTTTCTGGGAAACCCTTGCCGTGGTGACAACAGCCTCCCTTTGGTACCCTTCCTGCTCAGGAGTTGACAGATGCCCCCGGGAGGGGAAAGGCCAGTCTGAGGTTCCTCAGGGTGCAATCTACCTGCTACCCAGGGCGCCCGCGTGCGATGTGCCTACGGTGGCCAAAAGGACGCAGGCAGCATTAGGCAAGATACCCCTTTCTGCTACCACTTAGTTTGTGCGGAACCACCAAGCGCAAGAGGGGAAGAGATGGCCAGAATGAAGGGGCATCTGTTTTTAGGCGAGACAGTGCTCTCTTTCAATGAGCCATTCATTATAGGGAAACTGAGGCCCCTTGCCTCCCCCCTCCCCGACCGCAAAAGAACAGTTTGACGTCTCTCCTACAGGACTTTCCTGGAAGCTAGTCCCAGCCATGATTGCTCATGTCCTCCCTTCCCAGGACTGACCTGGCTTGGCGGGTGCCACTCAGCCTCCCATTGACAGCAGAGGCTTATTCCAGCCTCCTGTGGCTCCAGCTGCGTCTATTACTGAATCTCTCTCCATGCAGCCCACCCACATTCCTCCAGCCCAGAGTGGCCCTCACCAGCAACGTCAGGTGCCTGGGCATTGCTTCTCAAGGCCACCTTACCTCCCCTCAGTGGAGACCACAACATGTCCATGGCAGGCTCTGAACCAGACCCTCATGCTAGAGGGAGGAAGTGGCTGGTATTTCCCCATCCTTCCCCACCCCATGATGCGGGCATCGGGTAGCAGTCAGCATGAGTTCTGGTCTTCACATTCTTGAACGTGCTGGGACTATAGGTAGATTAAGAGTCTATGGCAGCTGGCCAATAGAGTGCTTGCCTAGCATACACGTAAAGCTCTGGGTTCCACCCCAGCCCTGCATATAACAGGCATGGTGTACGTATGCGTACAGTGGCTAACAGCTGTAATTCCAGCTCTCAAAAGGTGGAGATGGAAGGATCAGTTCAAGGCCAGCTTAGGCTATATAACAAGTTGGAGGCTACCCTGGGCTACTTGACATCTTTTCTCAGAACAAAAATGAAGACGGTTGGGATTGTAGCTCAGTTGGTAGAGTCCTCGCCTAGCATCCGAGAAACCTTGGGTTCTGTTCTCCGCATCAAATGACCCAGGCAGTGGTGGCTTTCGCCTGTAACCCCAGCACATGGGAGGCCGAGGCAGGGAGATCAGGACTTCAGGGCTGTACTCGGCTACAGGAAACCCTCCTTTGCCTCAAAAGGAAAAAAAAAAAATATTGGCTCTGCCGCTTCACAGGTGGTTGTCAGGGATCTCTGGGTAGTTTTGGCTTTTCTCTGAGTGTTGTGCTTCCCATCAAGCTCCCAGAGACCTCTTCCTAGACCATGGCCTGCCCAGAAGAGCATGTTTGGAATGCATCTGTTAGAGCACTCTAGAACACTCCCATGCCCCTCAGATAACTAAGCCCAAGCATTTCCCTCCATCCATGTTGGGACAGTGGAGGGACCACATGGACTAGGTCTGAATCCCTACTTCTCTGCTTCTTAGCCCTTACACCTACTGGGGCCTCAGTTTCCCCATCTGTTGAAATGGAGGGCCAGAGCATGCTAACTTCACAGTTTGTAGCCATGTGTGATGGTGCCTGCCTGTAATCCCAGAAGGCAGAAGTAGGAGGAAGCTCATGAGTTCGAAGCCATCCTTGGCAACTTAACAGGTTGGTTTACATGAGACTCTGTCTCAAAAATAAACACGGCCCGTGAGATGGCTCAGTAGGTAAAGTCACTTGCTGACAACCTGAGTTTGGGACCTAAATGGAGAAAGAACACTGACTCTTCCAAGTTGCCTCTGATTGCCACAACTGCAAGATGGTGCCCATGTACACAGACAGAAACAATATAACTGTAAAAATCAAAACAATAAATACAAATGAAAAAGTAACTTGCTTAGAGATTAAAGTTCTCCCTGCTTCGATTTCCTAAATGTTTTTTCCTTCCTTCCTTCTTTCTTTCTTTCTTTTTTTTTTTTTTTTTTTTCCGAGACAGGGTTTCTCTGTGTAGCTTTGGAGGCTGTCCTGGATCTCGCTCTGTAGACCAGGCTGGCCTTGAACTCACAGAGATCCGCCTGTCTCTGCCTCCCGAGTGCTGGGATTAAAGGCGTGCACAACCGCCGCCCGGCTCTAAATGTCTTTTCTAAGTTCCTTCTTTTGCTTGATTACTCTGGCGCCTGGCTACAGTGACCTTTCCCCTAGTCTCCCTGTTCCTACTTGCCCCCCACTCAAGTCCCTACAAATCAAGCGCTCACACTGTGGCCCAGGTGAGTTTTAGAAACCCATTCTCCTACAGTGTCTTCCTGTAACAAAGGCCTCTCCCACCACCCTAGACAAAGAGATGGGGTTCCAGTAAGGGAGTGCCCAGAGGCTCACTAACTGGGTTTGTACAAGGCCATCCCCCTTAGTGTATCAGACACAATGTGGTGACCCAGTGTTTGAAACGAGCCAAGTTCCAGGCCTGTCCCTTCCTGTAGTTCTCATTTCTAGCTGAATTCCTTCAAGGGCACAGAAGGGGGGAACCCAGGACCTGCTTTTTGGGAAAGAGCAGGGGGCCGCAGCTGGGACCTGCAGGAAGGAGGGTCAGAGGAGTTCGGGTGGGGACTGGGACCACACATGAGGCTGGGGTGGTTGGGGATGTCTCAAAAGGCCTCAGGAGCACCCAGTGCTGGACAGCTCCTCAACTCTGGCTGGCTCCAGATGCCCTGTGCCCTGCTCTCACCCTACCCTGCTTTGGGTAGTGCGTTGGGGGGGGGGGGCAGCTGCAGAGCAGAGGTAGCCCCTCTCCAGCTCTGGCTTGGGCTCAGCAGTCTCTTCCTCTTCCAGTGTTGTGTGCTTCACATGGGTCCTGACCCAGTCCCCTGAGTGTGTGTGTGTGTTTGTGTGTGAGAGAGAGAGAGCGCGCGCGCGTTCGCGCCAGAGGTTGACATCAGCTGTCTTCCTCAGTCACTCTCAACCTTATTTTTTGAGAGAGGGTCTTGAAGATTTGGCCTGGTTGGCTGGCCCGCAAACCCTAGGGATTCTCCTGTGTCTTTTCTTCCCCAGATCTGGGATGACAGGCATGAATAGCTGTGCATGGGTTCTTGGGGTGGATGTGACTTGGCTCCTCATATGTGTGGCAAGCACTCTAACACCTGAGCCATTTCCCCAACTGCTCTGTTGTGGTTTTATCCTGACATACAATATGAGTGATTCCTGAGACCGCCTTCCTGTGACCCCCAGTTCTGAGCAGAACAGAACTCTGGGTGCTGCGGACGCTAATTAAAGTGCCCTGGGCTTTACTCTGATCTCCTCTGACACTGGGCACCCAGTCTGGCATCATCTCCCCCACCGCACTCCTCTGTCCCTGTAGCTGGCAAGCCTGCAGCCTATATGGGGCTGGAGAGCCCCCTCTTCCCCGGGGTTACCTCTACCTGGTACCTCTACCCTGGCCCTGTTATAACACCTGTGTTTTGTGACCTGTTTCCTCCATCAGACTGTGACTTCAGAGGACTTGTCCCCTATCCTCAGAGGGTTACAAGCATCTGCAGAGTGCAGCCCCACCTACTTCACCCAGAGGAAGAAAACAGTGTACTCCCACACACCATGCCCTGCTCACTGTGCCCAAAAAGGTGCGCGCTTGAATTCATGTTGAGGGCACACATGCTGTCCCTGGGGACAGAACACAGCCATAAAAAGACTCAGCTAGGTGAGAGTGAAAGAGACTTCACTAGAAGCGGGGACCGTGGCGGCCTCTGTGACCCCACGTGGACCGTCAAAGATAGACATGAGGCAGGCTCCAAGACTAACCAGATCCCATGGGGACTGCAGGCTGGAGGCTCACAGCACCTGAAAACCCTCCCTCATGCTTTACCAGGGTGCAAGAAACAAGAATCAGGTTTGGGCATGGCAGTGCACGCTTGTGATCCCAGCATTTAGGAGGTAGAAGCAAGAGCATCAGAAGTTCAAGGCCAGCCTTGGTAAAATAGTGAGATGGAGGCCATCTTGGGTTGCATGAGACTGTTTCAAAACAAAACAAGGAAGCCAGGCGGTGGTGGCACAGGCCTTTGATCCCAGCACTCAGGAGGCAGAGGCAGGCAGATCTCTGAATTCGAGGCCAGCCTGGTCTACAGAGTGAGTTTCAGAGCAGCCAGGGCTACACAGAGAAATTCTGTCTCAAAACGAAAACCAAACCAAAACAAAAAACCCAAGGTCCATCAGAATGACTTGCTAGGTAAAGGCGCTTGCTGCCAAGTCTGATGACCCCAGTTATTCCGAGGACCCACATGGTGGAAGGAGAAAACTGACTCCCAAAGTTATCTTCTGATCTCCACAGCAGGGTGCCCCTTCCCAAATAAGTGTACTAAAATTTTAAAAACAAAAAACAAAACAAAAAAAAAAATCAAAGCTAAGCTCTTGCCAGAGAGAAGTGGCTTGGAGGTCTCTGACGTGTGGGTTCAGTGATTTTGGGCAAGTCATCTCACTTCCTCTAAATTTGTTTTGTGACGCTCAGAGCTTGGCATGGGCCAGTTGAAATCAAAGGCTTAGCCCTGGGAGGTCCAGTCTCTACTGGCTGGATGTCCCTGCCTTCAGCACTGGGGATGGGGGTGGGGGGTGGGGGGGCTAAGTGTGTGTTCCAAGTCCTCCTTGGGGACTCCTAGTAAGTAGGTAAGAGGGAATAAGAGGCTTTGGAGAGAGTTGTTGTTTTTCACAACTGGGGGGAAGAAAAGTGTGTATTAACTCTCTGTTCCCCAGACCTGTTCGATTACCAAGCACCCACAGTCCTCAACATTCACATCTTCCAGGGTGGGTGTGTAGGTTACTTATAGGAACTAAGAGGGAGATGGGTAGAAGCAAGCAGCGGGTGGGAAACTCTGCCCCCCTCCGAGACCCTGCCCCCATCAAACCAACCCTGCCTCAAAAACCCACACAAAGGTGGGAGAGACCCAAGTCTACAGGGCTCTTCTCTGATCTTCACACATGTACTGTGAGGCACATGTGCCCACACACATCACACACAAACAACAACAACTGTGAGTTCAAGGCCAACTTGGTCTACACAGAGAGTTCCAGGCCAGCCAGGGCTACATAGTGAGACTGTTCTCAAATAACACACAAAAGTAAAACCAGGATACCTCACACTAGCTTAATGGGATTTTGTAAGATATTTTTTTTTTCAAAGATCTTGGAAGCCAAAAGAGATATATTCATGAGACAGGGTAGGGGCTTCAGATTCCCCCCCACCCTACCCCATAGATTCCTAGGGAAACCACTTATCTAGGCTGCTACCCAAGTAGAGGGATGCGCCCTGCATGGGACAATTCCAGCAGGCTCCCCGGCAGAAATACCATTTTATTTGGCATGCAAGATATTCAGCTCAGGGGGAAGAGAACAGGTTGATGAGATGGCTCAGCGGGTAACGACACTTGATGCCAAGCCTGGGGACCTGAGTTTGGTCCCTGGAACCCATATGGCGCAAAGAAAGAACGGACTCTTGCAAGTTGTCCTCTGACGTGTACACACACACACACACACACACAAGCAAATTTTACAAAATTTACAAAGGTCCAGAAATGAAGCTCAAAACGCCCTGACAGCCCACCCCCTGCACCACCTCGTGTGAACTAGACTCAGGCTTATTCATGTTCACAGCCTCTTTGGGGGACACCCCGCGAGGCTCTCATCACTGCAGACTTCTGACCCTGAAGACCCCACTGAGGGGACTACGCGAGAGTGGAGGGGTAGGAAAACCCTGGCGGGTCCAAGCCTCTGCCTGGCTTCGTCCCGCATCCCTGGCGCGGTTCCTAAGCACGCAGCTCGCAGGTTCATCAATGGCCTAGGCCGAAGGGGCTGAATGGAGGGCACTAACCCGCCCCTTCTTAAAGGCGCCGGCCTGTCACCCTCGGCGATCCTCCTCTCAAACCCCGGGCTGCTCTGAAGCTCCAGAGTGGGCGGGTCACGAACGGTGGCCGTGGGAAAGGGGCCCTGGGCCGGAAGGAGGGCTTCCCCATGGGGTAACTGTGGCCCCGATGGGGTCCCTCCAGACCCCAGAGTGTAGCCATCACACTCATTCTGGGTTGATCCACCTCCTCCCAGACCCGGGAAGAGACCTGAACGTCCCCTCCCCCCAAGCCTCAGATCCCTTCCTGTAGGGGACCAGCTGCGCTCGCCCCTCCAACCGGCCAGTGTTCGAGGAGGGGACGGGGGCTCAGCTGCTCCGGAGGTAGCTGCTTCCCCACCCCCCCGCCCGAGCTTCCCTTTACTCTCCACCTCGCCTGGGCTGTGGGTCCCCAATCCGATCCCAGCGGGGCTCATCCCCTCTGTCGCACGTCCTCCTCCCTCCCACCGGTGCACACAAAGACGACACGCTCGGACCCGGGCGCGTGCGGCCCCGGGGTGGCGGTGAGCACACCGCACGCGC
>CABHPH010126301.1:0-18095 GCA_902168325.1 Peromyscus nudipes | reverse complement strand
GGTCTGATGGGAGAAAGAAGGAAGTCCGTTTTCTAACTTGTCAACTGAGCAGTCCTGGGCAAGTTGTTTAACTCTTGGCTTCAGTTTCCTTTTCTGTAAAAAGGTTGTTAATGCCATTTTGACAAGGTTAAGATCAGCCCCCTCCCAAGCAGATGCAACTTGCCTTTAAAGATGCGTGTGTGAGGTGTTACTTTCCTTGTCTGATATTGTGGGCAAGGAGGCTAATGAGTCAAGGAGTTTGTTTGCTTTGTCACGAGGTATATGGGGAAAGCCCTTGGAGTTTCTAAAGAGGTTATGTGCCTGTTCCTTGATATCTAGATTCTGGTGTAAGTACAGTCAAGCCCTCAGGTCATGTCTGAAGCCACAAATAGTGACAAACGACGTAGGTGCTACTTTTTCCTATAGAGATGTTCCTCAACTTATGATGGGTCACACCCAGGCGAATCCATCATAAATAGAAAGTACTATAAGCCAAAACATGCATTTACCATGCCTAGTCTACCCGTGTAAATAGCAACACGGTACACTGTACTCTATCAGTTTTCCCTTCTGATTCCATTGCTGACAGGATGCTAAACCTGCACAGCATCACCAGAGTATCTTTTTTTTGTAATTGTTGGACAGGATCTCTTTGTGTAGACGAGGCTGGCCTTGAACTCACAGAGATCTGCCTGTCACCAGAGCACTGGGATTAAGGGCTGGCCTCAAAGCATCTTACCCATATTACTAGCCTAGGAAAGGCTGAAGGTTCAAATTCTGCCTTCTTCTCAAGTGCTTTGCCCCTCAGCCCTTCAAAGTAGGGTGTCTACTACATGTCACTTTTGTAGCATTGTAAATTAAAAATGGATAAATCAGTGAAAACACATACTGACCATACCTTTAATTTGTAACTTAAAGTTGGTACAAGATTAGCAACATAATACTGAAACAGAACAGTTGTAATAGTATCCTATAATTTGAAGTTATGTGACTGTGACTTTTCTTAAGATGTGTATGTGTATGTGTGTGTTTCATTTCTTTCTCTCTATATATTTCTTTTTTTGTCTTTGTTTTTTTTGAGACAGGGTTTCACTATGTAGCCCTGACTGTCCTGGATCTCACTCTGTAGACCAGGCTGGCTTCAAACTCACAGAGATCCACCTGCCTCTGCCTCCCAAGTGCTGGGATTAAAGGTGCGTGCCACCACTGCCTGGCATTTCTTTTTCAGTTACAACTTTTTTTTTTTCATAAAATATTTTAATTCTTCATCTACTGAAGTAATACTTGAGGACTATGGTTGTCTGATGGTAGCTTAAAGTATAGAAAATGCGGCCACAGGTTAGAGGGTGAGGGTGGGATATGTCAATCCTTGGAAAGGAAGCTTCTTGACTCCCCTGCACATATGGAAGGCCAGATCTGGTTCTTGCCACGTTCCCTACAGCTTACAGGCTTCCAGGCCTACAAACTACGTGTGACACATCTGTATCAGCTGAAGCAGCACAATATTCTGGCATCAGTTGGTGAGGATGAAGAGGGTATTAACCCCCTGGTAAGTCCCAGAAAAGAAAGATCCAGAAGCCGAGGACTGTGTTTTGGTTGGGGGGAGACTGACACGTGTCTGTGGTCTATCCCCAGGTAAAGATCTGGAACCTAGAAAAGAGAGATGGTGGCAATCCACTCTGCACCCGAATCTTCCCTGCCATCCCAGGGACAGAGCCAACTGTTGTGTCTTGTTTGACGGTTCATGAAAATCTCAACTTTATGGCCATTGGTAAGCGGCAAAAAGCGGGAAACCAACATCCCTACTTTTTTTTTTTTTTTTTCCCCAGACAGGGTTTCTCTGTGTAGCCTTTACTGTCCTAGAACTCCATTCCTAGATTTTTAAGCACATTTTCTTTGAAGTAGTTTTTACAGTTCATATGTGGTATTCTCATGGTACTGACCCAAGGCCTTGTAGATTTATTAAAGTTTATAATGGTAAGATATTTAGTTTCTCTGAAAATGAGCCAGTGAATGGGCTGGGTGTGTGGCATATGCCTTTAATCCCAGCACTCTAGGGGCAGCCGCGGGTGGATCTCTGTGAGTTTGAGGCCAGCCTGGTCTACAGAGGGCGTTCCAGGACAGCCAGAGCTACACAGAGAAACCCTGTTTCGAAAAACGAAATAGAGAGGGAGAAAGAAGAGAGAGGGAAAATGAGTCAGTGAATAGAGATACTGAGGTTCTCAGGTTACCATAGTGAAGTTGTAGGTACTGGAGAAAGCATGTCATTTTTATGAGTGCCTCGGATGGCCTTTTTCTCTGCTTCCACTCCCTTCTCTTTTCAACCTCACTGAAACAGTGTTTTCTGGTCTTCAGGTTTCACAGATGGCAGTGTTACTCTGAACAAGGGAGACATCACCCGGGACCGCCATAGCAAGACCCAGATTTTGCACAAGGGAAACTATCCAGTCACTGGACTGGCCTTTCGCCAAGCAGGAAAGACCACTCACTTGTTTGTTGTGACAACTGAAAATGTTCAGGTATGATTAAGGTCACACTCAAGGGGAACCAAGGAGGGTCTCTCCAGTGCTCAGGGAAATAGCGTAAGCAACTAACAGGAGAGGTAGGAGTCTTAAAGTTTTGCCATAGAGCCTTGAATCATTTGCCCAGTTTAATATTTTATTTCTTCATGTAGGAGACTAGAAGAGGGAGACTTAGGAAAAGAACTCTGTGCTTGTAGTAGAATAACTTGATTCTCCATTGTTAAGCATAGTTAGGACAAATAGCTTTACCTCTCTGGTTCCTAGTATTCCATTACATTCTTAATTAAAAAAAAAAAATTCTCGGGGCTGGAGAGATGGCTCAGTGGTTAAGAGCAACGACTGCTCTTCCAGAGGTCCTGAATTCAATTCCCAGCAACCACATGGTGGCTCACAACCACCTGTAATGAGATCTGGTGCCTTCTTCTGGCCTGCAGGGACACATGCAGACAGAGCACTGTATACATAATAAATAAATAAATCTTAAAAAAAAAAAAAAGAATTCCAGAAGGGGTTGGGGATTTAGCTCAGTGGTAGAGCACTGCAAGCACAAGGCCCTGGGTTTGGTCCTCAGCTCTGGGAAAAAAAAAAATTTCTCCCCCAATTTTTATTTATGTGTATGTCTGTAAGTGTAGGTTATGTGTGTGGGTTTGCCTTCAGATACCAGCTGGAGTTACGGCAGTTGTGAGCTGCCTTTGGAAAACATTTGCTGCCAAGGGTCAACCCCAGAGCCGCGTGTTCACTGTGCTCACACTTACACTGAACTGCCTCCCCAGACTAGGAATACACTTCTGAAAAAAAAGCAAAGAACCATTGCGTTTCTTTAACTCGCATGATAGCTTGTGATCATATAAAAGAAAGAGACTATGGCCCCCCCAATGCATTGATCCAGTAGCTGGGTGGTGGTGACTGGAGAAGGCAGGGTACCGAGGGCAAGTAGAATGCTAAGTGGAGAAAATGTAAGAGAGTCAAGGTAGATGTCTGTAGCCGGACGTAATGGTGCACACCTTTAATTCAGCACTGGGGAGGCAGAGGCAGGTGGATCTCTGTGAGGCCAGCCTGGTCTACAGAGCAAGTTCCGAGACAGTCAGGACTACAGTGAGAAACCCTGTCTTAAGAAAAAACAAACAAACAAAATAAAGAAAAGAAATGAATGTCTTTATGAAGGCTTAGGTGCTGCCTCTTCAAAGGGAACCTGCTAATTTTTTCTTACCTTTGGCAGTCCTATATCGTTTCTGGAAAGGACTACCCCCGCATGGAGCTGGACACCCATGGTTGTGGCCTGCGCTGCTCAGCCCTGAGCGACCCTTCTCAGGACCTGCAGTTCATTGTTGCCGGAGATGAGTGTGTTTACCTCTATCAGCCGGATGAACGTGGGCCCTGCTTTGCCTTTGAGGGTCATAAGCTCATCACCCACTGGTTCAGAGGCTACCTTGTCATTGTCTCCCGCGACCGGAAGGTTTCTCCCAAGTAAGACTCCCGGGAAAGGGGAAAAGGAGAGGACTAGACTTGTGCCCCAGAACTGTCATATTTTTAAAACCCTAATGCCTGGATCTAGCCAGTCTGTCATTTGAGTTTTATGTAGGGTGACCTTCCACCTAGATTCAGTTAACTATTTTTACTGAAAAATAAGGTTTTGCTCCAGACATTTGCTGTGAAAATACTAGGATTGGATTTTTTTTTTGCTCTTTGGTTAAAGTAAGTTAGGTAGAGCCAGAGGATTGAGTGTTGAGGAAGTGCAAAGTGCTCGGAAGTGTAAGGGTGGGTTTTCTTTTCTTTTCTTTCTTCTTTTATTAATTTATTTAACTTTATTTTATGTGCATTGGTGTGAAGGTATCAGATCCCCTGGAACTGGAGTTACAGACAGTTGTGAGCTGCCACGTGGGTGCTGGGAATTGAACCTGGGTCCTCTGAAATAGGAGCCAGTGCTCTTAACCTCTGAGCCATCTCTCCAGCCCCATGCCTGGGTTTTCTTGTTGGGGGTTTTTGTCATCTTCATCGTTGTTTTCCAGAGCACTGAAAGGGAATGGTGGGCCTTTGGCATAGTGAAAGCACTCCCTGTTGGTTTGTGTGTGTGTGTGTACTCGTGTGTGCAGGTGTATGCAGGTACGCATGTGTGTGGAGGCCAGAGGACAGCCTCAGGTGTCATTCCTCAGGCACGATCCACTGTTTATTTTGGAGACAGTCTCTGACAGGCCTGGAGCTCACCAAGTATACTAGGCTGCAGGTTGGCAACCAGTGAGGCCCCACGATCTTCCTGTACCCATTTCCCTAGCCCAAGTGTGTGCCACTGTACCTGTTGTTTTATTTTATGTTTTTTCCTTTAATTATGTGTATATATTTGTGTGTGGATTTTGTGCACACGTGTGCAGGTGCTCATGGAGGTCAGAGGCATCCGATCCCCTGGAGCTAGAGTTATAGGTGGTTGTGAGCCACCTGATGTGGGTGCTGGGAACTGAACTGGGGTCTTCTAAAAGAGCAGCAAGCGCTCTTAACTGCTGAGCCATCTCCCACCCCTGTACCTTTTTTTTAATGTGGGATCTAAGTATTGAACTGAGATCCTCATGCTGCAGAACAAGCATTTTATCAACAGGGCCCTCTCCTAGCCCCTGTTGGATTGTTTTCATTCAGTACCAAGCACATTGTCTAACATAGCAGGCGATGGGTGATTTTTGTTGTTGTTGAGTGGGTGGACATCTGAATGTTTAATTTTCTACTCTGTTGGCTAGGATTAATGATAGGGTACTAAAGTGTAAGACCAGGATTATGTTCTTTTCCACAGCTGTCAGCACAATTCTGCATGTGTGAGATGAGCTGCTGGAGGGGCCAATGAGGTGATTTGTTCTAACTGGAATGGGGCAGCACCAGAGTTGTCATGGGAAGGAACCATAAAGGAACTGAGACAGAGGTGGCCTAAATAGTGGGTGCTTTTCTTTCCTGTACAGGTCAGAGTTTACCAACAGGGACTCACAGAGCTCTGACAAGCAAATTCTCAACATCTATGACCTGTGCAACAAGTTCATAGCCTACAGCGCTGTTTTTGAGGATGTAGTGGATGTGCTCGCTGAGTGGGGCTCCCTGTACGTGCTGACGCGGGATGGGCGGGTCCACGCATTGCAGGAGAAGGACACACAGACCAAACTGGAGGCAAGGCCACCAGGTTCTCAGAGTTGGCACAAGCATCTGGAAGTAGCTGCAAGAATAGGTTTCTTAGGTCACCTGGGCCCAGGGACTTTCCCTCCTTTGGGTCACAGCCTTATTCAGTTTCCTTAGGATAGATAGCATAACAGTGGCCTAGGATGTGGCTTTGGAGCGAAGTAATGGCTGGGAACCTGAGCCAGCCCTCCTTGTTTACAGAGACCTGTATGAGGTGAGGTGATGCTGGTGTTGGTCTTGGGGTTAGCTTGAGGTCTTTGTCTAGACTATAGGCAGATTGTAACTCCAGCAGGACTGTCTACTTTGTCTATTATGGGATGTTTTGGGAGGGTGTACTCTGAGGACTGCCTCTACCAGTGTGCTCATCTCTCCTCTAGATGCTGTTTAAGAAGAATCTATTTGAGATGGCAATTAACTTGGCCAAGAGTCAACATCTGGACAGTGATGGGCTAGCTCAAATTTTCATGCAGTATGGAGACCATCTCTACAGCAAGGGCAACCATGATGGGGCTGTGCAGCAGTATATCCGGTTAGTCTGGATGTGCCATGGGATGTAGCTCTGGATGCAGAACAGTCAGCTGAAACGCGTGCTAGAGGCGAAAGCAGAAGAGTGTGTTTAGGGGGAGGGGGGAGAAGGCGTCTTGTAGTTCATCAGGAAGTATCACTTTTACTATGGAAACTGGGCTGCCAGTGAGAAGATAACTGGGCATGCTGGTACATGCTTATAGTCCCAGGACTGAAGCAGGAGGATTGTGAGTTCAAAATTAGTCTGTGCTACATACTGAACCTATCTTAAAACACAAGACAGAGCATGGTGGTACAAACCTTTAATCCTAGTACTTGGGAAACAGAGGCAGGCTGATCTCTGTGAGTTCAAGGCCAGTCTGGGCTACATAGAGAGTTCCAGGACAGCCAGGGTTACATATAGAGACCCTATCTCAAAAAACCAAAACAACAAAAGCCACCCAGCCCTGTACTCATGCTTACTTTGGCAGCAAGGAAAACGTGCAGATTTTGAGAAGTGGTTCATAAAAAAGAAGAACCAGTGTACTGGGCTGGTTGTGGTGGCACTTGCCTATAATCCCAGCACTTGGAAAAGAGAGACAGGAGGATTGCCCTAAGTTCAAGGCCAGCCTGGTCCAGATAACAATTTGCTAAGCAGCCATGACTACATAGTGAGACCTTGCCTCAAAAACAATAAGAGCCAGTGTTGTGGAGCCTTGTGCAGTGTGGTTAATAGTCTACTATCCTGATACCACCTTGACTTTGTTAGAAGTGAGCTCCTTAAGACCCACTAACATGCTCTACAGTGATCCTTGTACAGCCACTCCACTAAGTACTCCATCCCTGATGATACTGATGTTTCCCTAGAACCATTGGAAAGTTGGAGCCATCTTACGTGATCCGGAAGTTTCTGGATGCCCAGCGCATCCACAACTTGACTGCCTACCTGCAGACCCTGCATCGGCAGTCTCTCGCTAATGCTGACCACACCACCCTGCTTCTGAACTGCTATACCAAGCTCAAGGACAGCTCGAAGTTGGAGGAGTTCATCAAGGTAAAGGTGCTGTTGGGTGGGATGATTTCCTAGTGAGCCTCACTGCACCTGAACTGGCTTACTCGGACTTGCTGTTTCTCAACAGAACACAGGAAAGCAGAGGGCCAGCTTTATTTGGGAACCAGTGCTCTTGTATAAACAGGAAAAAGAGCCGGGCGGTGGTGGTGCATGCCTTTAATCCCAGCACTTGGGAGGCAGAGGCAGGCGGATCTCTGTGAGTTCGAGGCCAGCCTGGTCTACAATGCGAGATCCAGGACAGGCACCAAAACTACACAGAGAAACCCTGTCTCAAAAAACAAACAAAAAAACCAGGAAAAAGAGCAGTTGCTCCTGCTAGCTGTCGAGAACATTCCTTGGTGCTGAAGCCCAGGAAGTGCCATTAAAGAAGCCCTCAGTCCCTAGAAATGTCTTTTCTTTTCTTTTTTTACATTTATTTAATTTTATTTTATGTGCTTTGGTGTTTTGTCTGTGTGAGGGTGGATCCCCTGAAACTGGAGTTACAGACAGCTGTGAGCTGCCATGTGGGTGCTGGGAATTGAACCTGGGTCCTCTTACAGAGCAGCAGTGCTCTTAACTAGAGATGAGCCATCTCTCCAGCCCTAGAAATGTCTTTCTAGTGATAGGGACAGAGGAAAGCCTTGGGTTTTTAAGCAGAAATTGCAAGAGGCTGGCTGGCATGTTTTCACAGCCAAGATGTAATTGTCCTTTAGTAACATGCCTTAAAGATGCCTGCTTGTTCTCCCTTCTCCAGCTGCTTCTGTGTGAATGATTTTGTTTAATGTCTTGTTGGCAGACAAAGAGTGAGAGTGAAGTCCACTTTGATGTGGAGACGGCCATCAAGGTCCTCCGGCAGGCTGGCTACTACTCCCATGCCCTCTATCTGGCTGAGAACCATGCACATCATGAGTGGTACCTGAAGATCCAGCTAGAGGACATTAAGGTGGGTGAGGTTCTTGCTTTGGGCAAAGTGCTGCTTTGAGGACATCCTGGGAAAGATAAAAATGCATCCTGGTGGGTGAGGCAGGAAGAGCACTAATTTGCCTTTTCCCTCTCTACAGAACTACCAGGAAGCCCTTCAGTATATCGGTAAGCTGCCTTTTGAGCAGGCAGAGAGTAACATGAAGCGCTATGGCAAGATCCTCATGCACCACATACCGGAGCAGACAACCCAGTTGCTGAAAGGGCTTTGTACTGACTACCGGCCAAGTCCAGAAGGCCGAGGGGATCGGGAGGCTCCAGGCTTCAGGGTGAGACCTGGGAAAACAGTTTTGGGTAGCAGGGATCACCTTAGAGGCCTGTTCACTCAGCCTCCTCGCCTCTTTCTTTCCTCCATCTTAGGCCAACTCTGAGGAGTTCATCCCCATCTTTGCAAACAACCCAAGAGAGCTGAAAGCTTTCCTGGAGCACATGAGCGAAGTGCAGCCAGACTCACCCCAGGGTATCTACGACACGCTCTTGGAGCTGAGGCTGCAGAACTGGGCCCATGAGAAGGATCCACAGGTGACACCTGGCCAGAGCCATGGGAGGTGCTGGAAAGACAGCTGGGTGCTCAGTGGTCTAGCATGTGTGAGGCCTCGGGTTCCTTCCCTAGCAATGAATAAAGAAAAGATAGCTCCTCTTGTGCCTGTCCTCTAGCTAGCTTTGTGGCTGCCTTTTGTTCCTTTATTTAGATCAGGGATTCCCAACCTTCCTGATGCTGCGACCCTTTAATACAGTTCCTCATGTTGTGGTGACCGCCAGCATAAAATTATTTTCATTGCTACTTCATAGCTGTAATTTTGCTACTGTTATGACTCATAATGTAAATATTTTTGGAGATAGAGGCTTGCCAATGGGATCATGACCCACAGGTTGAAAACAGCTGATTTTCAGAGTAGCCTCTCATCTCTCGGGCTATATGGATTTCACTGATGGGAAATCGGACTGAGAGAGACTGAGATCTGCCTTGTCTAAAAAATCTTGTGCCCTCTGATGACTAACAGCCCCACCCACTTCTCTTGTAGGCCAAGGAGAAACTTCACGCGGAGGCCATCTCCTTGCTGAAGAGTGGCCGATTCTGTGATGTGTTTGACAAGGCGCTGGTCCTGTGCCAAATGCACGACTTCCAGGATGGGGTCCTTTACCTCTACGAGCAGGGGAAGCTGTAAGAATCGGGGACTTCCAGGGGAAGGGGAAGAGTCAGGGGATTTTCCAGAGACAACCTCTGAGGTGTGCCCTTTCCCTGGCCCCAGGTTCCAGCAGATCATGCATTACCACATGCAGCATGGGCAGTACCGGCAGGTCATCGCCGTGTGCGAGCGTCATGGGGAGCAGGACCCCTCCCTGTGGGAACAGGCCCTCAGCTACTTCGCCCGCAAGGAGGAGGACTGCAAGGAGTATGTGGCAGCTGTGCTCAAGCATATCGAGAACAAGAACCTCATGCCACCTCTTCTAGGTACTTGGGAGGAGAGGCTGGCTGAGGGACAGGCCTCCCTCTGCAGTTGTGGGCTCTGTTTGGTGGGTGCTGCGTGGCTCATTATCTTATGTCTTCTTGGCCTCTCATCTCAGTGGTACAGACCCTGGCCCACAACTCCACAGCTACCCTGTCCATCATCCGAGACTACCTGGTCCAAAAACTGCAGAAACAGAGCCAGCAGATTGCACAGGATGAGCTTCGGGTGAGGCGGTACAGAGAGGAGACCACTCGCATCCGCCAGGAAATCCAAGAGCTCAAGTCAAGGTAGCCATAGTTGGATATGTGGAGTGGATAGGGGGTGACTTCGTCTGTCACAATGTGATGTTAAGTGCTTTCCAGACAGAGGATCTGTGAAGTGTGTTTGGGCTCCTTCTTTCTCCTTTTGTTCTCCCTTTCCCCTTCTTCCTCCTGCAAGGATTAATCTAGGGCAGCGGTTCTCAACATGTGGGTCACTACCCCTTTGGGAGTTGCATATCAGTTATCTTGCATATCAGATATTTACATCACAATTCAATTATTCACCCATTTATTTTAAGTTTTTCGAGACAGGATTTCTCTATGTAACAGTCCTGGCTATCCTGGAACTCACTCTGTAGCCCAGGCTGGCCTTGATCCACCTGCTTCTGCCTCCTGAGTGCTGGATTAAAGGTGTGTGCCACCACTGCCAGCTTTACACTACTGATTCATAACAATAGCAAAATTACAGTTATGAAGTGGCAATGAAGTAATTTTATGGTTAGGGTCACCACAACATGAGGAACTGTATATTAAAGGGTCGCAGCATTAGTAAGGTTGAGAATCACTGATTGAAGGCCCCTTGTACATGCTAGGCATCTACCCTACCACTGAAACTACACACCCCAGCCCATATCTTAATGAAGGAATTCTAAAAAAATGATTAGTTATATATCCCCTTTTTTGTTTTTTGTTTTGTTTGAGACAAGGTCTGTCTATATTGCCTTAGCTGTCCTATCACAGAGATCCACCTGCTTCTGTCTCCTGAGTGCTAGGATTAAAGGAGTATGCCACCATGCCCAGCCATAAATCTTATTTTTAAAGATTTCAGTATATGGAAAAAAAAAATGTGCCACTACTGCCCAGACTAAGCTGGCCCTGGCTGCACTTGCCTTTAATCCCAGCACTCCGGAAGGCAGAGGCAGGCAGATCTTTGTGAGTTCAAGGCCAACCTGATCTACAAAACAGAGAAACCCTGTCCCAGAAACAAACAAACAAACAAAAAAACAAAAAAAAAAACAAAAAAACAGGAAAAAAGAAAAAAGATTTTAGTGTGTGTGAGTCTGTGTGTCTGTGTATTTGTGTGTGTGAAAGTGCAAATGTGCATGTGTGTGTGAGTGTGCTTGTGCTTGTATAAGAGCTTGTGCCTACTGAGGCCACAGAGGCTATTGGATTTCCTGGAACTGGAGTTACAGGTGGTTGTAAGCCCCTTAATGTAGAAGCTGGGAACTAAACTCAGGTCCTCTTCAAGAGAAGTGTGTATGTTTAACCAGTGATCCGTCTCTTCAGCCCTATTAAATTATGTATGTGTTTGTGTGCAAGTCTGTATACCTGAATGCAGGTGCCTACATTTGACAAAGGCATCAGAACCAGGTGAGAGAGTTACAGGCAGTTCTGAGCCCCGGCCCACCCCACCCCCTGTATACTGGGAATTGAATTCAATTCTTCCTTCTACAAGAACAATATGTACTCTTAACTGCAGAGGCATCTTTCTAAGAAAGCCCCATAAGCCCCATAATGGGCTTTGGAGGAGGTCATTTTATGGCCAGGCCAGTTCTTCTCTGCATACATAATATTTACATTTTCTAAGCAAACATCTAAGTTGTGAAGATGTTCTGAAATAAAATTTGATTTTAGAAAGTACAGAAAGTGGTTAATTTAGATCTCAACATTTTTATTTGTTTGCATTTCTGGAGATTGATCCCAGAGCCACTTAAATGCTAGGCAAACACAGTACTGCCGAGCTGGACCCCCAGGGCTCTTTTAAAAACAATTGCTTTTGTTTTGTGTGTGAGTGTGGGTACACGTGTGCCACAGGACCTGTGGAAGTCAGAGGACTGCTTTCACTAGTTCTGGCCTTGTTGAGGTAGGGACTCTTTCTTCTTCCAGACTGCATGCTCCAGTCTCCCTTAGCCACACCTCTAGGAGTGCCTGAATCACAGGTTCACACTACCACACCCACTTCTCCACGGGCTCCAGACTCGGCTTGTCAACCAGCACTTTATCTGCTGAGTCATCTCTCCAGCCCTTCTTTGTAGTTGCTGTGACAGGGTCTCACTGAATTACCCAGCCTCCTCTTGAACTCACTTTGTAGGCCAGGCTGATCATGAACCTCTGACTATTGCCTCAGCCTTCTCAATAGCTGTGATTACAGGCCTGTAACTTTAGGCTCTGTTTGTTTTTGTTTTTATTTTTTCCATGTGCCTTGGTGTTTTGCTTGCATGTATGTGTGTGAGGATGTCAGATCCTGGAACTGGAGTTGCAGACAGTTGTGAACTGCCATTGGGTGCTAGGGAATTGAACCCTGGTCCTTCGGAAGAGCAGCCAGTTCTCTTAACCACGGAGTCATCTCTCCTGCCCATATTTCGCTTTATTTTTGAGACATAGTCTTACCCTACAGCCTGGACTGACCTTGAACTCAAAGCAGTCTTTCTGCTTTAGCCTCCTGAGTGCTGGGATTTCAGGAATGAGCCATCCTGCCTGGATAGAGTTATTCCCAAGTGTCACGTCCTTAGGGGTTTGTTTTGTTTGTTTGAGACAGTCATGTAGCTGAAGCTACCCTGGACTCTAACCTTCCTGAAGTGCTGGGATCATAGGCATTTACTACCACACCCAGCTGTCAAGTGTTCTGTCTATTCTGCCCATTACACTGTAAAGTGTTTACTATGAAAAGGTTTCTCCATTCCACTCAACCTTTATTATGTCTGAAGCCTTTAATGAATAACGCAGGCAAGAAACCCTGTCTTCGTTTGAGACATACAGTAAACATTCTAAACAAGTGGGCTCGGGACTGGAGAGATAGCTCAGCAGTTAAGAGTGCTCACTGCGCTTGCAGAGGACCTGGGTTCAGTTCCCAGCACCCACATCAAGTGCCTCACAACTGCTTGTATCGCCAGCTCCAGGAAATTTGATGTTCTTTTCGGACCTCTGCAGGCACCCGAACTCTAGTGGTGTACACTCAGGCACATACATACACATAAAATAACTCTAGAAAACAAATAGGCAGGTGGTTACAGTGTTGGAGATAGTTGTAAATTCTGAGGAGAAAATAAATGTAGAAAGAGAAGGGAACTAGAGAGATGGGTCAGTGATTAAGAGCATGTCCTGTTCTTGCAGAGGACTCAAGTTCAATTCCCAGCACTCATGTCAGGTACCCACAGCCACCTGTAACGCCAGGGGGTCCAATACTTCCTGCCTGGCGGATACCTGAACTCACATGCATATAATTTTAAAAAGAAACCTTAAAAATTGAAAGTGGTGGGAGGGAGTTAGAAGATGGCTTAGTGGTTAAAAGTACTTGTTTGATTCACAGCACACATACAGCGGCTCACAACCATTTATAAGTTCAGTTCCAGGGGATCCAACACCCTTCTCTGACCTCCTGTGGTACATATACAGATATAGAAAACCCATTCATATACATAAAAGCGAATAAAGCCAGGTATGGAAATCTGTAAAGAAGATAATAGTAAAGGGAGAGGAACACTCTGTGTGTGTCTGTGTGTGTGTGTGTGTCTGTGGGGGGGGGGGGGGGGGGGCTGGGGGGGTCGGTGTTGAATGCCATGATACTGTAGACTGACGCAGGCCGGGGGCCTTACTAAGTAAATACTTTGCTAAACTAGATCTGCACCTCCTCCCTAGTGCAAATGTCTGCCACAGTTTTAGATAAGGTGGGCAGGAATGGCTCCTTGAAAAGGATGTGATAGCAGTTTGAAAACTGAAAGAGGGCAGAGTCCATCCTTCTGGATTATGTGCTGGTGAAAAGCTTCACTCCCGGTTGGAGCTTTTGTCTGTTTGATTCCCTTTGGGTGCTAAAACCAGGCAGGGCTTCTGGGACCTTGCAGAGACTTGTTCGTCTGTTTCCTCTCTCCACTGGGCATTTGGCCCTGCCCTCAATCTTTGCCACTGTTCCTGTCTCCTGCCCGTAGTCCGAAGATTTTCCAGAAGACCAAGTGCAGCATCTGTAACAGCGCCTTGGAGCTGCCCTCAGTCCACTTCCTGTGTGGCCACTCCTTCCACCAGCACTGCTTTGAGAGTTACTCGGAGAGCGATGCTGACTGCCCCACCTGCCTCCCTGAGAACCGCAAGGTGATGGACATGATCCGGGCCCAGGAGCAGAAACGCGACCTTCATGATCAGTTCCAGCACCAGGTGGGGATGAGGAGGTTAAAAAGGGTGGGGAGGGGGCAGCTGGAGAGATGGCTCAGTAGTTCAGGGCACTTCTGCTGTCTGGAGGACCTGAGTCCACATCACGAGGCTCACAAGTGCCTGTCATTCAGTTCCATGGTATCTGATGCCCTCTTCTGGCCTCTGTTGGTATACACACACACACACACACACACACACACACACACAAAAGACCAGGGCCACCATCAGTGTCACACAGTGTCCTCAGAGTACCAGAGGACTTGTTTTGTCAGTGAGCAGCCGAGCACTGCGGGTCTGACTCTCTCCCTCTTTCCTTCTAGCTCAAATGCTCGAATGACAGCTTTTCTGTGATTGCTGACTACTTTGGCCGAGGGGTTTTCAACAAGTTGACTCTCCTGACCGACCCTCCTACAGCCAGACTGACCCCCAGCCTGGAGGCTGGGCTGCAGCGGGACCTGCTGATGCACTCCAGGAGAGGAACTTAATTAAGCAGCTCCTGGGAAGGCCTGGAACTCTTGGGCCCCTAAAGCACAGACATGACCACAGTTCAGACTCATGACAGGATCTGCTTTTCCTTCCTCTCATCTTGCCAGCCTGCTGTCCTCCTGCTGACCAGCAATCTAGATTATTCCACAGCAGTCAAGAAGGGCACCTCAGCAACCTCTCCGTGGACAATAGCTGCTTTCTTCTCTAGTCAAGGGCACCAGGCTGTGCTTGGGTCCTTGTTCTCAGAGCCTATAAATAAAAGAGTATAATGACTTGAGGGTTGAAGAATATTTTATGGGGACTTTTCAGGTGATTTTTTTTTTTTTTTTTTTTTTTGAGACAGGGTCTCGCTGTGTAGCCCTAGCTGGCTTATAACTCACATTATGTGGACCAGACTGGCCTTGAACTCCCAGAGATCCTCCTGCTCTGCCTCCTGAGTCTGGGATTAAAAGCATGTGCCATCACATCTAGCTGTCTGGCGGTTCTAAATTATATCTAAGAACCACCCTGTGTTCGAGAGTTCTAATTCCCTACCTGTGATCTTCCTGTCTGATTGGCCCCACATCACGTCAGTAGTGGGTGGGGCCTGTGGCATCTAGGAAAGTTAAGCTCACTGAAGAACTTCATAGTGTTGGGACTTGAACACAGGGCTTTACACATGCTAGGCAAGTACACCACTAAGCCCTCTATCCTCAGCCTCCTGAAGAACCTCTTCAAAAGGTCTAGTGAAGCTGGGTGAGGTAGCATACACTGATAAACAAGAAACTGAGACAGGAAGAACACAAGTTCCAGGCCAGCCTGGGCTACTTGCTTGGTTACTTAGACTTAATCTCAAAACAAAAAGTGACTGATCTTCAAGCACGTCCTGGAGCAAGACATGCAAAACAGCTCTGGCTTACTCTAGTTCAGGAGAAACGGTCACTCAAACTGGGAATGACGGTACTCCCACACAATAGCCCGGCGTTTTGAGGTGGAGACAGACGGGTCGGGAGTTTAAAAGCCAGCCTCAATAGATAGGAGTTCTCTGTGGGCTTCATGAGCTTGTCTCAAAACCTACAGATCCAGGGAGATGGCTCGGCAGGTAGGTCCACTTGCCCAGCCTGAGGACCTGAGCTTGATCCCTTGGGGCCACAGGGTGAAAGGAAAGGACTCCCTCAAGCTGGCCTCTTAGCTCCATGCACATATACACACACCTGTAATAATAATAAAGTGTTTTAAAATACTCAAACAGAAGGCACATAGCCCTGGACCTAGTCAGGATAGGTTAGTATCTTGCTGTGTTCAGTATCAGATAAGCAGGATAAAAGATCTTTTGTTCAAACATTTTTCGCCCTTTGAAATCAGGTTAAAGGTTCTGTTACGGTGATTGTTATTTGGGTGATGTTATTTGAGGTCCTGTCCGTAAAGTGCTCCAATGAGATTGTTTAAAGAGAGTAACAAGAGCCAGGCATGGTGGTGTGTGCAGTACTAAGGGGGCAGAGGCTGGCAGATCCCTGTAAGTTCCGGGCTACAGTGACCCTGTCTCAAAAGAAAAAAGCCTGGGCTTTAAGCAGCTTTGTTAAAGAAGCTGCATGACAGAAGCTTTCCTGGCACAAGCCTTTCCATGGAGCCCTGGCTAGCCTTGATCTTGTGACAGTTCCCAAGGGTTGGGTTGACAGGCACCACTACCTTTCCTATAGCAGTTTGATAGACTGGATCAGACGGCCTGCGGTTGAATCCTAGCGGTATTGTTTGACTTAGGCCTACTCTTAATTTTTTTTTTAACATTTTATTTTGTGTGTGTGTGCGTGTGTGTGTGTGTGTGTGTGTGTGTGTGTGTGCACATGTGATGTGGAGGTAGGGTGGATGGTACATATGTGGATTCTCTCCTTCCACCTTTACACTGATTCAAGCTCAGGTGACCATGACTTTACCCACTGAGCCATTGCCAGCTCCAAGGCTATTTTTCATTTTGAGATGGGGGCCCCCTGTATTGTCCAGGCAGTCTTTGAACTCCTGGGCTCAAGCCATCCTCATCCTGTCTTCGCCTCCTCCCCGTAGCTGGGATCAGAGGTGTGCACCACTCCTTCCAACAACTTAGGGCAATTCCTACTTTTTTCAGAACCTCCATTTTTTTCATCTGTAAGTTACTTTGAACAGCTATTAACAGACTTAGGAAACAAATGGCTGTCTGTGTCTATGTACAATGCTCAATTCATTACTGTTAATCAAAGTAGTGGGAAGAGCCATGTGTGTGTTTCTTGGAACTAACCCAAGACCTTGGGCAGACTACACAAGTGCTGTACATGCCAGTCCAGCATGTGTGTGTGTTAGCATTCTTTTTGTTGGTTTTTGAGACAGGGCCTTGCTATCCAGCATAGCACTGAATTCAGTCCTCTTGCCTCAGCCTCCCCTGTGCTGGCACACACCTAACAAGCACTTTTCAAGGCTGGGGATATAGCTAAGTGGTACAGTGTATGCTTGGTGCCTGGGAGGCCCTGAATTGCATCCTTGTAACTGCTGTCACTCCACTTGTCTTTAGGGTGCATACCCCCCCCCCCACAGTCCCTTTTTGAGACAGGGTCTTACTATGTAGACCAGTCTGGCCACAAACTTGCAGATTTGCCTCTGCCTCCTGAGTGCTGAGAAAAAAGGTGTTACTGCCCAGCCCAGCCCAGCCCAGCTGGATTTTGGTTTTTTTTTTTTTTTTGGATAGGGTCTCTTGTAGCCCAGACTAGTTTCAAACTTACTGTGTGGCCGAAGATAACCTTGAGATCCCCCAACTCCTAAGTGCTAGGATTACAGGAGCAACATTATGCCTGGCTTTTAACATGACCTTTTTCTTTTTTTTTCTTTTTTTTTTTCTTTTTTTTTTGGTTTTTCGAGACAGGGTTTCTCTGTGTAGCTTTGCGCCTTTCCTGGAGCTCACTTGGTAGCTCAGGCTGGCCTCGAACTCACAGAGATCCGCCTGCCTCTGCCTCCCGAGTGCTGGGATTAAAGGTGTGCACCACCAACGCCCAGCCCGACCTTTTTCTTTAGCAAAGTTTTATTTTTATTTTATGTGTGAATGCCTGCCTGTATGTATGTGTACCTCATGCATGCCTGGTGCTCAGGGAGACTAGAAGAGGGTATCAGATGGCTGAGAAGCCCATATTGGTGCTGGGAACCAAACCCAGGTCCTCTGTAAGAGCAGCAAATACACTTAACCACTGAGTCACTCATGTCTTTGCATTAGTCTGTGTGTGTGTGTGTGTGTGTGTGTGTGTGTTTTGTTTTTCGAGACAGGGTTTCTGTGTAGCCCTGGCTATTCTGGAACTCACTTCATAGACCAATACTCAGAGATCTTCCTGCTTCTGCCTCCAGAGTGCATGGACTAAAGGTGGGCGCCATCACTGCCCAGCTAGTTTCACTTTTTTTAAGTAGAAATTCAAGCATGGTGGTACATGCTGTAATCCTAGAATGTACCTAGGTGGAGTTCAAGGTCGTTCTGGGCTACATGGCAAGTTTGAGGCTGGGCTACATGAGACCCTGTCTCATGCAAAAAACAAGAAATACTGTCTACTATGAGAGGCTGAGGCCG